>KZ538738.1:18402-50281 GCA_000934665.2 Catajapyx aquilonaris
ACACTATCTTTTGAAGCATAATCTTGAGAACATCTGAGCACCTTCGCTCTCGCAATTCCATTAATAACTTCGCCTCTGTGACTCATCTAAACATCCTATCTGTTTTGCGTTTATTTTGCTTGTTGCCTTGGAGGACACCTGGTCATATTCTGCGTCAGATAACCCTTTTCCATGAGTTCCCCTTCATGCAAATGTTGTGAACTCACTCCTGACCTTATATTTCGCATTGGTCCATAACCTGGTCCAATAAAAATATGAAAAGGAATGCATGAAATGGCGGACCCGGATGCATTACTTTCGAATTCTCACATTGGTACCATCACATTTGTCTCCATTTTTACTTTAAAATAATTTTTTGGTGGGAAAGGACAGTAAACAGTCCTGCCTTGGTAAATTAATCACCATGACACATCCTTTCGTTCACGTCCTTTCGCACCAAAAAATTATT
Organism: Catajapyx aquilonaris; assembly: GCA_000934665.2. NCBI lineage: Eukaryota > Metazoa > Arthropoda > Diplura > Dicellurata > Japygidae > Catajapyx > Catajapyx aquilonaris. The sequence goes on from KZ538738.1 coordinate 18,851, forward strand.
TTAAAGTAAAAGTGGAGACAAATGTGATGGTACCAATTCGAAAGTAATGCATCCGGGTCCGCCATTTCATGCATTCCTTTTCAAATTTTTATTGGACCAGGTTATGGACCAATGCGAAAAATAAGGTCAGGAGTGAGTTCACAACATTTGCATGACGGGGAACTCATGAAAAAGGGTCATAAAAACCTTACCTGAGGCAGAATATGACCAGGGGTCCTCCAAGGCAACAAGCAAAATAAACGCAAAACAGATAGGATGTTTAGATGAGTCACAGAGGCGAAGTTATTAATGGAATTGCGAGAGCGAAGGTGCTCAGATGTTCTCAAGATTATGCTTCAAAAGATAGTACATTAGAACTGCTTGTGGACTTTTAAAAGATGTGAAAAGACGCTGTGAAAAGTAGGGTTAAAAAACCTGGGGGGTCCGAAACTTTCCGTCCACCCTGTAGTTGTTAAGTAGCACTTACTGACTCTACGGCTTATAAAATACTGGTATATCTACATGCAACTTATCAGAGTGATAGACTACATTGTGAGGGCCTGCTCTATACACCCTTGTAAATGTATTGAAACGCACTCGTCACTTGCTCGGTACTGTACATCTTGTAACTTACATTCCAACGTGTAGACTAATCGTTCCTTACGATTTTCGGGGATATGTAAATTTAATAAGAAAGCGCAGCTCTGCATTGTTCTACTTAAAATTTGAAGGAGAGGAAGGAATATTCTGGTATCATTGGTTTCAGTGTATTGTCAAACTCTCAGGATATTATTATATCGCGTATACACTGCCCAAGTTTATTTATCTCGTTTGAGTTATCAGTTGTTGCTGCTGTTGTTATTAGTGCGTTAGTATTATTGTAGCAGAAGTATAGTAAGGGTGGAAATGAGCCATCATCGTACCCAGAAGATTATATGCTACTCGTCCACGAATCATTTAGAATTATTGCATGGAAATGTTTTCAAACACATGGTCAGAACTCATTTTGCGGTCTTGATTTTTGGCTCTTGATATTCAATATGACATTTTCAAGATACCAGGTTTAGACAGTCAGTGTCACCTACAGCTAAGATATAAGCTGGAGAGGAAGTTGACGCTGTATAGCCGTATGGAATAAGGAAGAGACAAGATGTTTCCGTGTTTTTTCAACAGCCGTAAAAACCTGTTTGCACAGCTGGCACAATGTTTGTTCTGCACAAAAGGTTAGCAGGTTCAATTTTTGTTCCAAACGCGCCTTTGGACCGCACAATTGACAATATACGTATTCCGAAGACTGAGCAATTATTTTTGAATCGCTTTTCAGGGTTTCCCCACTCAACTTTATAGTCGTGAATTTACCGAATTTAGCAAATAAAGTCCTGAAATGACAAGCAAGACGTGTATCTACGTCCGTTTCATTTCAATTTATGTAATCGTATATCGATTTTAACGCACACTTGGCATTGTGCAAATGGGATTCAAAATGGATGGGGACAATTCGGGAAAAGTTCACAAATTGAACTTTATTTTGAACCTCATTTTGGGTCCAAAGTTTGGGACTGACTCTTCATTTGTGTGTACAGGTTAAGTCTAACAGTCAAAGGCACGTTCATATTTGCCAGGGACATTTATAACTGGCTTGTGTTTGCCTATTGTACTTTTTTCCTGAAGAATGCACACAGGTTGGGAGAGAAAGTCTGCTTGATGACCGAAAGTTGTACCCTTTATTCTCTCCATGCATAGGTGTGGCCAAATGTGGATAATGAAAGTCATTATCCTCCCTAGTAGCCATTATGCAGTATACAGGGTGGTGCACTGCCCAAATCTACAGTTCAAGAGAGGAAGAAGGTTCACGAATTGTTTATACCCTATATCAACTGGTTTAAAAGAGACGCAATCAAAAATCAATCAGAGTCACATTCTCTTGCTTGTTGTTACACGTTCTCCTGTTTGCCCTGTTGACTTGGGCAGTATGTAGTGTTTTGTCATCATATGTGACAACAAGCTGATCTTTCAATCATGTATATTATTATTATTGTTGTTGTTGTTGTTGTGTTATTATTATCAGTATTATTATTAGAGTGATGGGACATGACTGCAAGCTGGTTTTCTCCACCTTGTCTTGACCTCTGATGGTGGCTAGAGAGTAAATGGTATAGGTGTGCGTATTTAGTGCCGGGCTTGGCAGAGTAGAAAGTGATATCGAAGAAACTTGACTGACCCTTCCTTCCACCCATCCGCCCTTCCTGCCTTCTCTTCATTTTCATTTGACTCGTTTTCGCGAAATTCATCTGGTGAAGTTTCCTTGGGCGGGGCCATTCGAGAAAAGTGGTGCTTGAGGCTTCGGAGTTCCCAAAGTCTTTATAATTTCTGCCTAGAAAAGGATGAATACCAAAGGATGATTTTGTGGTCATGGCTGTCCCACAAAGATGATATGTATCATGTGATGATAGTACGCACTGATCTTGGTATACTGAAGGTGAATGTTTACAAGCTGGTTGTTGTTGCCAAACATGAGGTTTCTAGTCACCGCAGGGACTGTCAATTGAAGGTCAGACTGGCTCAGCTGACATCATGTCTCCTAAACTGGTCAGGTGTATGGTATACAAGGTCGACGGCGATGTTTTGTTTGTGCCGGGTATGGCCGGCGTATGCTAGACGTGCACACTTCAGTTCGGTAGCCTCAAGGTGTGTGTGTGCGTTGCAATTATATTATTAGAGACCTAGGACAAAGGTGCCCAAGGTGATGCGTGTTTTGTTTTTTTTTCATTACCGGATGAATCCAGACAAACAGTACGCATTATTTTGACGGGGCCTTTATTTTGATGCATATTGATATCATTGTGCTTTAGATCCGGTCACTCGTGACGATTCAGAAATATTATGCATTAGTTGTTATGGGTAACAGCAGATGTTCATGTCGATGAGAGAGTTGGTGGCATGAAACAAATCACTGTTATTAATCTGAATTGCTGGAAAGCCCCGTGCTTTCGGCGGTCAGGAAAGGGGCCATCCGTAAAGTACGTCACACTGGTAATGAGAAGTGAGGCTGTGTTGTTAGCAGTGTGATGGACAGTGACGTGACGTCATGATATATGCCTAGTTTAAATGGCATCTGAATTATTAGCGAATATTATGTGTCTACGCGTCTTTTGTATTGTATATAATATACGCAGAGCGGGCTCTGTATGTACTGACTGTGTAAAATGCGAGGAGTTGATCATTTGAGGAGATCATGTAACTTGAGATAATTATAACTTATCGTACTTTGCAATTTAACGATGCACAAAAACGAACATAAAATAGCAGCCTGGGAACTAATTAGTAGGCCTAGCTTATCTTTCGCAGGTCGAGTTGCCGACCTTGAGAAAAATCCGTATATATATTTTTTCTAACCAGTTTGGGCCTAATATTTCGCAGCAGTTTGTTAGAAATGGTCAACTTTGAACGAAAGCCATAAAAAGTGGCCATTGTAATCAATTCTCCGAAACATCTTGCCCGATCTGATGAAGATGCTTCTCTGGGGTTGCATATAGTAGAGGACATTCGTTATTGAGTCAGCAGATTTAATATGCAGAGTGTGCACTGCCTCTACCATATACATACAATTACAGTGATCAATCCAGAGGTATTATAGCTGCAGTGGTCTTATCACTTGCTGTCTAATATTGAAGTCAGCAATCATGCAATTCTGGTGTCACCATGAATCCAAAAATGATATGGCGCTCAGCCAAAGCAGGATGTTGTAACAACTTTTTGTCTATTTGCATTTCCATTAACAGTTATATAGCATATGCACTGTGAGGAGATTTTCAGCTCAACACAAGTCCAGGTTATTTGGCATATAATATTAGATGAAATAACAGCCACGTAGAAAAGGAAACTCGTCTCTCTTGCTGGAACACCCTGCGTTTCTGCCCTATTTTATTTATTTTTTTGCGAGCATATATCATCGGATCAAACAATCCTTCCCTGAATTGCGCTGAAAGTGATAGGTACTAATTACTGCCAATCGAATTTGCAAATCATCTCACGCACCTTGCGAAGAAGCTCGATGAGGAAACTGATTCCATAACAGGCCAATGAATCACATCCTCTACTGACAAGCCCCCCAAGGTTTACATACATGTATAAATTTTCTTTTTGTTACATTTGGCTCGAAGGCATTCCAATCTCTGTCGCAGCATACTTATTTCCCTATTGGCGGCAAGGTCACACAACCTATGAATGAAGCGCGCGATTGTCCCATTCCTAAGCGTCAACATGTCAAACGATATAAGAAGAGTGTCATTGAGTGACCGGAATCCATTCACGCAGCGTTGATGGGCTGATGCGAGGGCCAACTGCTATCCTCAACTGCTTTTATGAAACCATTACCAACGATGACCAGGAGCAGTACCACCGCAAGAGTGGCACCACGCAGATAACGCGGACCTTCCCGCGTAATCGCACATTCGACACGCGGAAGGACGGAATTGAGTAATGCCTTGTGAAACTGACCATTCTTCTGGACCGATAAAAAGGTGTCTCATTCATAAACCGAGCTATAATCGGTTTAGCACTAATGCACCGTGCTGCAATAAGCCGACGACAATGCGAGGTCATGAGTCACACAAATCAGCTGTAAAAGGACACCTTTTATCACCGTTATTTCGTGCAGACCGTGTGACAGAATTGTTCAGTCTTGCTACACCTGTGAAGCAATGAGTCTATAATGCAGTAATGGGCAAAAAAAAATCTGCGTTATGTGCATGAAAATCTATGATTACTGTGTATAATAGGAGATTTCTCCTTAATTTATGTTGATATAAATAATGCTGTAGCTGTACGTGTTGTACGGCAGAAGCACTTCCTTGGACCTGTTTGCAGCAGTAGCGGTAGGACATTAATCACACAAAAGTAAACCCATTAGATATAACATGGGCATAAGGAAAATGCCACTGGGCGGATTATTTTTGCTTCATATCATGCGTGTAGCAATTACTTGTGCCGTTCTTAACAGCATGTCGTTTTGAAAATACCTCTGATGGGATGGGGGGTGGGCTACATGAAGGACAAGTTATTAAAATAGTTTCGCGAGGATGTCACTTCTTTATTTATACTCCTATTATGTAAAAGGTTACTTGTGAAAAGACCGGTTCTGGTCAGTGTAATTTCTGACCAGTTTATTTTATTGAGCCATAATATTCACAATTGCACTTACTTGTACTTGCATATTGCGCATGAGGCTCTACGGCATGCAGCATATGTCGAAGGTACTTAAGAGTCTAACTGCCTGGCACTCAACTGGAGAAGTTTATGGCATATTTACCATGTGCTTTAAAAACTGAAGATGCAAAACAATTTCTTGACAGTCAAGTATACTGTAGTATAGAGCACCAGTTAAATATTAGCGGAAATGCTTGCATATACTGTAGAACGTATATCGAATCAAATGACAAGCTACAACAAATGCAGAATTAGAAACATGTCTGATATATGACGTGGAGGAATACAATGTTCAGGTGGATAATGTTAACTGACAGTTAAAAAAGGTGGGGTAACCAGGCACCGGAACTCTAGACAAGTCATTACGTGCAGCTCTATTCATGGTTGAAAGGACATTAACTCGGGTAAAACTAAAGGTGCTCAAGCATTGGAATCCAGGAAATCCATTGACTGCGTGCATTACATCACTTTCTTATCACTGTCAACGTATGAATGGCATGTCGCATGCAACGTACCCCTGCTGATGTCAACTCAGAATATATACCATACATCCACGGAACTATGAACTCATTCACGTCACCGATACCCAATGATCTGTCTCGATCACGGCATCACACGGCATATGAACAACTTTTCAAACTACCCTCCGCAATTAACATGTGAGAGAAATCCGGCTGTAAGGTGTCGAGGTCATGACCCGACCATCCCCTGATCTCTCGGCCTCCAGTCATGAGGCAAACGAGGCAAGGGTCACGTGGTTCGAGACAATCTGAGGGCACCAAGCATCGTTGAAATAAAGAGGCAGTGAAGCAGTGACGCATCTGCGTAGTGCATCGGTCGTTGGACACTACGCAGGTGAGTGGAGACAACAACAGTGTTTCCGCATGGAAAATTTTCCTTCCAGCTGGCAGCTTTTCTAGGTCAACTTTGTCCTCTCTCTTCGGGCCGGGTACCCCGTGACAAGAGGGGAAGTTGGCCGAATTGACTTATCCGTGTTATTAATACGGGCTGGAAAGTTAGGATGCGTTTGTAAAGTCNGGGGGGGGGGGAGCTAAACGATTCATCCTTGTGGGCAGCCCACTTTGGAACCATGAGTCACAGGGTCGTACGTTTTACAAGAAAGGAAATCATGGACTAATAATAATGCGGTAATAGACACGGAGAAAGTTGGAGGTTATGTGCCAATAGACGTGTTATTTGCGTCTAGTTATTGGACATATATTATTGGCGTCATATCAGACGTCATATTCTCGTAAATGGCCATGTGACAGATTGGCTGGCTAGAATAACTTTCAGTTCTCGCCAATTGGCTATACGCGTACCGTTGATGGTACTTGTAGTGTAATGCTAGTCCTAACGACAGGTACCGCTACCGGCCATGATTGCTTGGTTCGAGACTTGAGTGGCCGGACGGCCATCGGGCCATTGACCTCATTGCTGTACCTACCTACAGTATCATATGGTTGGAAGGCAAGTAGGCAGGCAGGCGGGGGAAGACGGGGGAGGGAAGCCTACCTACTAACTACCCTACACGGTACGTGTCAGTGCCTGCATGTGCACAACCCAAATCTTTAAAAATGTACTCGTAGCCGCAGTCCAGAGTGGATGGCGGTAGAGGAAAGTGCGTGGGGATATTTCGTGCTGGTGTGTGACATCTTTGGAATGCGTGTCTGACCCAACCCCAGGGATCAAGATGCACAGGTAGGAGGAAGCCTGGAAAAGTAACGGTCTCATTGGGTATTGCAGGCAGGAACATAGCCCAGGGGGTCACGAGCCGTTGTGTAGCCAAAATTCATGCACAATCGGATCGGACCATGTTATGAAATGCTTGGTGGGGAATGTTTGTCAACTACCCCAGTCAGCTGCTAGCCCAAACAGCATGGTGACAACATACTTGATATAGCAAGCTGTTCTTCGTACATATTAACGTCATGCTAATTGTTAAGCAGAAAGTTTGATGCCTTTCACTGCCGATTCATTTAAATTGCCATTGGAAGAAACCCATCCCGGAATTACTTCCAAGGGGTCGTAATGAACTGCCATTCATTACAATATGCGTTACTATCAGAACCTATTACCTTGTTTGTATACACATAATTTTATCTCTAGCTAACATTATTGTCTCCGGAACATTTTTTCCCCATACACGTCACACTAATGACCAGAATGCTGTAGTAAATAGGCAAAGGAATCAGCATTTTGAACTAAACATTCCGGGATTTGCGCACATTTCACTTTCATTTCACATTGCCAAAAGAATATATCGAAATCACTGCTGACACACGAACTATATAGCAGGAAGAACTGGAAAAAAAATGTCTGACTTATGATAATAGCCTGCACCCTATACGTGGGCAAAGAATGTGGGCAGGCCAGCCGAATATACAGACTCCCACCCTGTGACCTGTTATACATGCCGGATCTGTCAGCCAGGACTAGGGCATTCATTCATTCATTCCTTCATTCATTCATTGTACTGTCTCTCACATTTTCCCATCCATGGAAGTTTGTGTTGTGCAAACTGATCAAGTTCCCTAGTGGTCAGGTAGCGATGGAAGCAGGAAAATACAGAACAATCACAGCGACGCAGGTGGGCTGGGGGGAGGGCGGGTGTGGTAGGGGGGGGGGGGGGNTAGAGTATTTTCCGTGGGAGGAAGGTCAGTAGGTAGGTGGGAAGGAGGAGGAAAAAGCAGGGCACACTTTTCTGGAGCCTGCTGAAGCAGGTCGGTTGGTGGCGCAGGGAAATCTCGACCTATCCAGGTAAGAAAAGGTATGAACCGACCTGTGATGTGGTGTCACGTAACGATGCCGCACATTTTCTAGTGTTAGGATTTGTGTGTTTGCAAGTGGTGACGTAAGTTAAGGTGTGAAAAAGAAAGTTTGCGGTGTTGTACTGTGATGGGCATCCAACTTTTGCGGTGGGTTCGGACTGTCGGGGTCACCTTGCACTGATGGTGGGGGGTTCGGCAACCGCGACATATAATCAGGATTCGATAACGAATGAAATATGTGGGCAGAGGTAGAGAAAGCGTGCGGTGCAATATCCGTATGTAAAGAGTTGGAGGGTTATTTGACCCACTGATGACCGATCAACATGCTAGGGTATAGAGAGCTTAGAACTTGGATTCAAATTTCGTGCCGATAACATATATGTAGCGTACTTATAATATTTCGTAATATTCCAACCTGAGCATACAGAGTGCAACTTGTCGATGCAGGCATTCAATTCTCCGTTTTTTCGCCTACTTTGCAAACAATAATATTTCGAATATGGGAACAGAAAGTAATTCCGATTAAATTCACCGCAGTTTTACCAGCAAGTGTGGGAAGCGGCTATGCTTGGTTTACCCCACGTTTTACCGGGCTGGCTCGAACCACTTGTTGTCAGTATGGAAGTGCACTGTGGCGCACTCAGTCAGCCATTTCGCGTACTCCCAACTATCCATCCATCCAGCTGAGCACAGTCATTCACACTTGTCCCAGTGCTGGCACCCTGTACACGTCGTTGCTCTCCGGTGGGACTCGGTATATCCCAAGGTCAGTACTGTCCATACGTTTTTTTTCCCCAGACAGGTGGACCGTATTTAAAGTTAACCTTGCTGACTTATCCTTGGATACCAGTAACTACATGTGGGAAGGACTCGAGGTATTCTTTTGTACATTTGTCCGTGCACCACGCATGGAATCGGCGGGAAGGTGAATGCTGTACCATACAGTAATGAGTTATGCAGTCTGGGAAAAAGTGTAGGCTGACAAATGAAAAAGTGCATTTTTTAAAAAAAACTAATTTTCCGGGAACCACGTCATTTCCCATGCACAGGAAGCATGTAGGCCTACGAGTGGTGCCCCAGGCCATTTCGCGCCGATTCCCTTTTATGACGTCGTAATGTTAACGACTCGTGTGGACATCCTTTTGCGGGTCTTTCTTCATCGCTAGTTATGCAAGGCGCCTTTTTTTTTTGTCAAATCCGCGGTTATTTTCAGGGATGGTCTCGCCAACTTTTCGTACGGAACTGTGCCCTCGGTTCGGCCCACCTGCGCGACAAAAGGTGACGGAGGCCTTGAAGCGATGGTGTGCAGCTTCTTCCATCTCCGCCTCTTTGCTCAGACAACAATTGGATTCGCTAGAGTGGCAACAATATATTTTTTTTCTAAAAAAAAAAATAAGTGCTGGCCAACTTGTTCCGCCCTCTTTTTCCGGGATGGTGGTAGTGTCCATGACGAAATGGGTGGAGATACCACAGTTATCAGTCGGGTGTCATATATTGGTAATGCTTGAAATCCAAACAAAAATGAAGGCAAGATAGCTTTCAACAATGATGGGTAGAAAGAGGTCCAAGGAAGACACAGGGCCGCACGCAACTAGCCGGAAGAGGTGCGGTTTGGAAGCCTTGTCCGGAAGGAAGTGACCCCCATCTCTTATCCATCACTATGACCTTTTTTTTACGAGTCTTCGGGAAGTCGGGGAAAGTTTAAGATGTCAACCGTTTGCGATCTGGAAACACCCAAATATGGTTACTCAATATGTCCTTAACCCAATATGCAGGGGGGGGGGGGAGGGGGGGGCATATTCTGAAGCGGCTGTAAGAAAGGAAGGAAGGACTTGGATAACCATCGTGCCTAGGGGGCCGAGGCCACCCAGCCTCCTTTCTCCACGTCATTTTTTTTTAAAAAAAAAAAAAAAATCTTTTCCACCTGTACAGCATGGCGTGCATGCTCTTTAGGATGAAGAATTTTTCTATCTGTGCTGGTCCACACGCATATGCATATGTCGGCAGATTGATGGGGTGGGTTATATTTGAATAGGTATCATGCACTTTGCGCTACCACGTCAAGTACATGACATCATAATTTTTGTTAGTTATTTGGCCGTGTGAAAAATATTTTGCGGGGGTATCTAGCATTCTGCGGTCAGTTTTGTGCCGGTCACTGTTAATACTGCGGTATAATAATATCCCGTCTGCTGGCCTGGGGCGGCGTGAATGTAAAAAAGGGTACCGTGCCAGTCAGTGATGGGTACGTGTTTCTCACAAAAAAAAAAAAAAAAATGAAAAAAAAACCTACCGGTCGCTGCTTGTGATGCGTTGGGTATAGTGATGGAAGGTCGGAGAGGAGAGGAACAATGATGAAAGTCATGCAGGGGGCGTAGCTTTCTTTTCAAAATGAGAAATGTTTACTGATATACTAATTGACACCCGGCTTTAGACCTTGTGTTTTTTTTAGTGAGAATAGTGGATTGATGGCAGACGCTGCTAGATCGGTGTTTGCGAACTTTGGTGTTTTTATGTTGTTTTTTTTGGAGTAAAGTAATTGCGGGTCGAGCCACTTCAAAACGTCAAGGACTTTTCAGTTTGGTATTTTTTCTGGCTGTGTATAACCAAATGTGGTAGACATGTTTACGTGATGTATGCAAGTCATTGTTGGACAATTCATAGCGACTGGCGTATGTGATTTTCTACAAGGCCGTGTAGTTTTGGGCCCCACTGTAAACAGGCTGGTGAATCACAATTTTGCAGAATTGATTTACATACCAGTTAGTTGCGGACTTTTTTATGTAGTGTAATTTTTTATAACTTCATTAAGGTCGGAGAGGATGTACAGTGTTGAAATAGAGCCTATATATACATAAATTCGATTTTTTTATATTACGTTAAAATTGTAGATACGTAAGTCAGAGAAATCAATGGTGCTTTCAGGGTCCTAAATGGCATATAGCCATAATTAATTGTCAAAAATTGTTCTCTCACATGGTGGAGAATTTATCTTATGCTAATCAGTAACTTTATAGGTCATAGACCCCTCAGCTTGGCCTTCACTGGGCCTATCTCCCAATTGGTGTAAAACAAAAAACAACGTGACATACGTTTCAAAGCTTATTAAATTTTGTGCGTAACCCTGGGTTCAAACGTTTTCCTGACTGGAATGGTAATAGTGAAAGCAAGCCCGAAATACTATCACCATTGACGTTTTTGACGCTGCAATAAAGTGGAATTTACTCCATCGAGTAACGATTTATACAAGTACAGTAAACTCATTAGCGGTATAATTATTATAGACCTATTAATGGTGTGCTATTTTTATTCCGGAAAGTTATGGACTAGGACCATGAACTGTTGGGCTTTTCGTCTAATTGTACACAGACTTAAATACCTTTTCCACCATATGACCCGAATTTGCCTGCTGACCAGTTTAATTGAGGGGACTTGTGATATTCCAAGACAAAATGCTCCTACTTGATTTTGGCGATCTTGGCATATCGCCTTACAAAATCGAAGACCTAGAGCAATTGTTGTATAGGACAGGGTGTAACTAACAAACAAAATCAAAACTGGCAACCACCGTCTCTTCGACAGCCGCCCCCCCCCCCCCCNTACCAAAACCATAGAAAAGCACTGGGTTCGAACATGGAGGCTGAGTGGTGTTGCATAACGGAGGTGGATTACGAGTGCAACATGGCGTTTCCTGCAAGGCTCTTTGTGGCCGAGCCTTCTGGCCGGCTGACTGCATTGAAGCATGCAACCGGTGATGGCAAACACAGACAGAGGTGAATGAACCAACCAACCGGCGAATGAATGGTCTATGGCTGCAGGTGTTGCGACGTCGACAATGTCGAATCATGCTTTCCTTCCTGATTCATCATCTGACTACTCATTAATTCCGACACTTGATTGGCCTTCAGGGCTAGTTCAGGCTTGACGGCAGGGTTTGACGGTGCCCGCCGGTGTCCGCAGTAATGACACCAGATGGGTCACCTCTGAATATAATCATGTGACAGGTGGGGCGAGGGCCAAGAGGTGAAAGTAGACATTTTTTTTCAAGCTAGGTTCTCACTCTCATCGGCCAGGAAGTTAGTGTCGGTGAGAATTTCCCGGAGCTGCATGGTAGGCACTGGGGATTTGCGAGGAGGGTGTGATTGGAAGTTTATGATGTTATGCCACTGCAGGAAGTTTTCGGTGCAACTTACATGCCCCGTGACGCACTTTTTCGGCGCAAGGTGCACGTTATCTGACTTGTATGTACAAGTACTTTTTTTTTTTTGCACGGAAATGTGTCTTGGCCTGATCCTGCCACGTTTACGTCCGCATTATGGTAAATTCGAGGCATTTCTATGTTGAGAGTCAAGTTGACATGTGGTTGCAAAACAAAATACCGTAACAGTGTACTTATAGCGTCGTAATCGAATATCCCTTCAAGCGGTGAAATTGTGGGTAGTTTAATAGTAAATTCGAATTTTGTAAAGGCGATAAAAAAAGGCGTGAGAAAAACATACCTTCATTTGGTAGTTGCGAAACAGGCAAGACGTTATCAAAGTACAAGCCACAATGTGTTTTGATAATTAGATTTGACGATACCTAAATTAACGGAAATTTCTTATTGTTACAGGCAGTTGGATGCGGATGCCAGCATGATGAGGAACTCCAGCTTGCTCAAGTGGACTCAAAACAATAAGCACGGCACCAAGAATGGTGAGTTATAGTACTCGAGAAATATACCCGGAAGTCTCTTGCTTTATAGTCATGTACTAAAATGTGACTGACTTTAAGTCAGACTAGGCTGTTACGCCTCCCCTCTGCTGTAAATGAGTCATCCTTTACTTCGGATTAGTCTCACTTTCTTTTTTATTCATTCATGTCACACTTAATAAGGGGTGACTTCCGCCGCTTGGCCCATCTGGCTTGAACGTTATAATTTGCAACAGTTCGCCTAGTGTATGTAGAATGAGGGCGATTGATTCGCAATTTCAGTCATTGTCTTTCACTAATCGAGCGTGAGTGCCTGGGGGCTAAATTCACAAAAAAAAAATTAGTAATTTAAAAAAATGTTTTTGTTGTTCTGGGTCTTTGTTATTTGTTTATTCAGTATGTAGTAAATACACAAAAAAGAAGTAAACAACTACACCTTTTTTGTGTGTATTTGTGTAGAATTGATGAACCCAGGTGACACCGTGTACTTCGCACAGTAATAAACAGAAAAGGCGAGGACTCTAATCACGTGTAAGGGGAAAGTAGGCTGGAAGGCATAGCACGGGTGAGCGAGTCGAAAGGGAATCCTGTGCAATCGATGCATGCATGTTATGCGTGGCGGTGTCAATCGCCGTGATGAGTCGGGTCTTTATGCACGGACAGGTTGGCGAACCGAAGGTCCAATGGGTTTCAGCACGCCTTGCCTGGAATATTTGGCGCGCGACCACCCCTCTTGCCCAATATCAACTCTTGACTTGGTGGGGGTTGACACAAGAACGGGGTCGTTTCCGTCATGGCTAACAATAGGTACCAGCCGTGACAAAATGCAGGTACCAGCACTATATTCAATGTCAGTTTTGAGCCTGGAAATTAGAACCGGTTGTATCAACACTCCAATTGTGAATATCTGTGTAATCAGAGATTTCATCTAATTTGCTGTCATACTGCTGGCACTTCAATGTACTTATGAATGGAACGTCGACATTAATGTTTACTTTCTAATATTGTAATTTGCAAATATGTGCAGGGCAGGGGTAGTTTCTGCTAGTCAGAAGCAAATACAGTACGTGTCTAAGAATATATGAATACGTGCTGTGCATGTAAAAATATTGTTTATGAATAGGGTCCTGCACGCCTTATTGTGTACTGCGCAAGTCATGTCGAATAGGGTCATTATTCTACTTGAACAAGATATAGGTTTAAGGATCGCATTTATGAGGACTGATCCGAATGTTAATTTGTATGAAAGTTATAGTATTATAGTCTCTAAGCACATTACATGTGTGTATAGTAGGCCTATACACGACGATTTCACGCAGTATAAGCTACATACGAAAATGTACTTTTTGTTACTGGGAATTTAGTCATATCCCGTACCACTACCGATTACCACCTAGCACCAGATTAATAGTTTTTTGCGATGAAGTTACAAACCGCGAAATGTCGTGTATGAAGGCTATAAGAAACGCGAATTGATCAGCTTCCTATGAAAGGGAAAGCAGAAACGATGAAACATAATGGCAACATGATTTTCACAATTTTTTAGACGTTTACTTGTCACATACAAAGTTGGCAAAATACTGTTCGTTCGTGTTCATGATGATCATAGTACATCTCGCAATAATATCAACCTCCAGATAATTAGCGCAATAATTTTACGACATCGTAAGGAATTGCCATGAAGCGTTTTACGCTATTTTGATAGAATCTAAAAGTAGCAGTGCCAATGTACAAGTACTAAGTGATGAGAAGAAAAAAAAAATCGCCACTTCTGCCAATATAGGGACACTTCAATTGAAACGTACACTGTATATTACGCATCATCTTTGCGCGCTCAATTATAGGGGCTTGTATTCAAGGCCGAGACCCCTTTCATTTTCAATCATCAATTTTAGATCGGTGAAAGATGAGGGCCGCATCCAGGCCACTTCGATACAAATGACGGACATTTCTGGGACATCCGGTCCTCGTTTTTTTCCCCCCTGTCTCTCTCTTTCACATCCCAAAAGCATTGAACTTTTCCCCTCAATGGTTTCGGATTATTGATGTAAAAATCTAATTTTCTTATTTTTCCATCTATTATTAGGATCTACGTGGATTCATGCTCCGGAAGCCCTGCAACGTGGTCACGTGGTGTACCTGGTTAAGGTGAGGAAGGTTTTGCACTATATCGAAATGACTATGGTGCGTATCAGTATCTTGGTGTGCTATAGGGTTCCCACTTGCTATTTGACCGGGGGAAGTTGATGGTCACATTGCGTTGCCCACTCCTCTTGACCTTCAGGATTCATTGTTTGGAGCCTGGTCGAGGTGTTTTGAAGGAGGCTGCTGACTAGTCCAATCAGGCTAGATTCAAGGGCAGGATGCGAGACGTTTTTAAGTGGGGAAGGAGATGACTGGCAAAAAGTGGTCCCGGACCACCTTTTTGCAAACACCCCCCCCCCCCCTCCCAATGATGCTTGCTTGCAATCAAGGTGCCAACATTTACGATTGGGTAGGATAGTAGTGACATGAGATTGTTCTGGAGCAAGGTTCATACCTCATGCTTCAGGCTACATTTTTGGCAGTTGCATACATTCAACTTCAGTTCGATATAGCGGAAACTAAAATTAATGTCGCAGCTGTCCCATTCCTTCTTCGTCCCACTCTCCCTTACTGCAGGGTAGAGATCAGGATTTTCATGTCAAATACTGATTGGCATAAATAGGCATATCACGTCGCATGTGATATAGCTAAAATGGTATAGCGTAATGTAATGGATATCGAATATCTAAGATCGCAAATTGACATTTCGCATTGCATATCACGTAGCAATGTGACTGTTGCGTATGACTGATCCCCATTACATAATATTATCAAACTTTGCTCATGTGTGGCGTAAAGCATCCCTTGCAGGATTGATTTTGCAGTCGGTCCCAATAATTTTTAAGTTGGCGTTGTTGCTAATAATATTCGATGGAATAGCGAATCTCAGTTTTTAAAATCATATTTGTATAATTGGATTGATTTTATGAAATGAAAGATGTGGTGGGAAAAGGTGATAAACCACAAACGTTTAATTTTTCAAGAGAGCGAATTTAAGTTTGCACTCTCTTCACAAATCACAAATAGGGAATGCTGGTTTTGATCTATAGTTCGTGTTGCCGTCTCGTGCATGATATGTGAACTTTGAGTATACAAAACTGTTTGTCATGTACTTTACATAGTTGCTAGGTGTTCCGGTCAAAAATGACAAAAATGAGGGTTATCAATGTTAACTTATCACCTTTTTCCACCACACCCCTCAAATGTATGTTTAAGTGAGCAATGTGAGATTTAAAAAATTGGCAATCTACTATTGCATTGTGAGTAAAATTCGAATACAAATTTCAGAACGTCCCTAGTGCTTTTTGTGACCATTTTAAATGAAAAACAACAACAACAACAACTTCTCAATGTTCGAGCTTCGATTTTTGCTTTCCAAGGAGCAGATATTTAAAACCCGGATTTTACTGTTTCGTCTAATACTATTAGCAACAACTTCCAATAAAAATTATCGTAATATACACAGAATAAAAAAAAATCCTGGAAGTCGAAAACAGGAAGCAAATTCACCGCCACTGGTCTTTGTGCAGTGTTTGTAACTTGTCACTCCAATCAGGTGCCACAATGACATCATAATAGCCCATATGTTACCCAGATGCCACACATCATTATAAAAACCGACAGTAAATATATGGAATGGCCGCAACATATGTTAAATAATTGGGTCCAGCAAATATCACATATCGCAGACATCGAAAACCGAATATTTCAGATCAACATGAAAATCGTAAATGCGATATATCGTTTATATTCTTGAAATGTACTGAACATGAGGTATGAAGAAAATCATATCGAATGTGCGATATATTGAAATAAAGAATATAACTTAAATAATAAATAAAACAAATTACTCTCTGGCAAGCCCCCATATCCAGGTTCTGCAGACCCTATTGTCAGTTTTTGGTCAAATTACTCATTCTCATTCTTATTATTTGACAGTTCTTGGGCAACACAGAGGTGGACCAGCCAAAAGGTTTGGAGGTAGTCAAAGAAGGAATTCGCAAGTTGAAATTCTCTCATCAATTACGGAAGGCAGAAGGAAGTAAAACACCAAAAGTGGAACTGACCATTAGCGTCGATGGAGTGGCCATTCAAGAGCCGAAAACAAAGGTTAGTTGTGATCGAACCTGGGCTTTGTTGACTACTACTTAAAACATAAATCTTGCAGGCGTGTCACTGAATGGCAATGCACAAAATGACAAGATGCAGTGTGTCAGTATGAGCAATTCATTGTTTCTGTCAGACTTGTTCTTATATTGGTTATAAAGGGCCATTGAATGATCACCTCAAATGTTTTGAAGTCAGCATGGGAATATGTTTGACTGTATTTCTAACTACAGCTAAGTAATATTAACAGGTGAAACTAGGACAGTGACAGAGTTGTAATAGCCTAATGTAGATGTGTCACCCTGACCATATGAGAATATCAGGAAGACAGTTAGGATTTGTAAGTGGGATCCGAAAGCAAGGAAGCTGTCAGAGACATTCCAATTTTGTCTGATATACTTTTTGTTCGCTCCTTCCACCACTGTTTTCTTATAAGCTTAAAAGGGAAAATTCACCATGTTCTGTTTCAATTATCAATGAATAAATAGAGCTTTAATAAGTAGTATCATAACACTTGGACAAATGAATTTTACTGATGATAGGGTTTTTCACAAAGTACTATTATAATTTTTGACTTTTAATAAGCAACCCTCTGTGTTCAGATATTTACACAAGTGACCATACTGACATGGGTTATCCCTAGCCTTGAGCTTCTTGAAATCAGAAACCTGTTAATAATGACAAAAATTCCAGGATTATGTTTGCAAAAATAGTACACTTGGAATGTTTACCCTAAACACTGGTAGCAGACGATTGCACTGTCTCATTCATAAGTTCCAATTTACTTTAAAACATCGAAATACTGTTTCATTACACCACTTCTACCCTCCCACCCGTTCTCTTTCCAATAGCTTTACAAGCATGCTACTAATTTAATATCTGTGTTATATTCCTACTGGAAGGGATTCCCTGTCAAAAATGACAAAATTATAGGGAATACGGTACACTACATGGGAGAGGTTTGTCACCAGATTATTAATGGAATGCAAGTGTTGAATATGAATAGCTTTTTCGTGTGTGTAGGTGTTGACCCTTACAAGCATAGCTACATTGGCAATTACCCCAGTTTGTGACCGACTCTAGTCAATGCTTGTTCCTCAATCCTACTTGCTTTTCAGCGCATCATGCACCAATATCCACTCCATCGGATTTCCTACTGTGCTGACGACAAGGCAGAGAAGAAGTTTTTCAGTTTTATTGCCAAGGAAGCTGATGTCGACAAGCACATGTGTTTTGTATTTGTGAGTGACAAACTAGTAAGTACCCCAGTAATGATGAATTTCCTGGTCCTTTGATATTGTGCTCCAGACTGGTGCAATCTTGAGAATAAGATAATATACTGTCTGATTTTAAGCATTCTTATTAGCAGTTAATGGCTTAATATCTGGCTTTTATGAAGTGTAAAATGAGAAATATAACTGCTTCAGAGCAATCTAGAATAATAATGGTAGCATGCAATGGTAAAATTTCCCTTCCTTTAGTCTTAGGAATGCAATTTACTGCATACTAATGTGCTTTGTACTAAAAAATTAAGGTTCTTTTCATTGTCCTGCAGTTTCTTGTTGCATAATTACTGCCATTAAGAGGTACATCTTGTTCAGTATGTCTATACTCCTTTGTACCATTTTTACCTGTGAAACATCCCTGTAGCTCAGTGGCAGAGCAGTGCTGATCTATGAAGCAATGGTCCCAGGTTCGATTCCTGGCAGGGATCATGTGTCCTCTTTCCCTTCCACTGTTGTGAGCTACTACTCCACAAAGGATATTTGACCTGAACTTGCCATCTCTGAAATGTCATGATGTGCTGCTGTATGGTCTTTCCAGGCCGAAGAAATCACCTTGACAATTGGGCAAGCCTTTGACCTGGCTTACCGCAAGTTTTTGGAGACATCTGGTCGAGAGCTGGAGATGCGAAAGCAGCTTATGATCCTTCAGAAGCGTGTGAATGTGCTGGAGAGTGAAGGTGGAGCTCTACGAAGGCGCCTCCTGGAAGTCTCACAGCTCAAAGATCGTGGTGACCTGGAGGAGTACATGCGGCAAAACAGGATCTTGGACTTGCTTGTCATTGAAACAGATTTCAATGGGGAGTCTTCAGACAGTGAAAGTGCAAGTGGACACAATGGAGTGAATGGAGAGCCTAGTCCACCTCCAGTGCCTCCAAGGGCCTTCGAGAATCATGCTAAGAATGCAGAACTTATCAGGTATAAATATGAAAGTTATTAATTTGCTTTGCTAACTTTGCTGTGCACGCAAGATGATTTGGAATCAAATAATGGTTCCATGTGAAGTTATGGATGCTTGACCACATTGTATGTGTAGGTAGTGACTGCATGACTGCTTCCATCCTTAATGACTGATGCTTAAAACAAGTGAGGTGACACAGTGCTTCAACATAGGCTAGATAGATGGTTACATAATGCTGTATTAGTACCAGCATGAAAGAATGTTTTTGCTAATGCTAATTTCTTCACTGTAAGTGACCCACTATTATTTTGTGTGATGTTTTCTTGTTGCTGTCATTTGGAAAAACGACCCTTTTCTATGGCAAAAAGTGGCAAACACTAAATGCAGCGAAATTTGCAGCTTTTAGCATTGTTTCTTATGGGGGAAAAACTTGCAAGAAAGAATGCTCATAATGACTTGCCAATTTTTGGTACAGAATTCTGTTAATATTTTCTTCCCAAAATTTATTGCAACAATAATTTTAAATTTAAATACAATGAATTGTCAAAAAACGGTGCAGTTAAGGTTACACATGCCCTGGTATGCATTGAATGAATGACCCTCTGTAGAGGTTTGGCAGCTTGCCTACATGTGACTGGAAGTGTCCAGAAACAATGCAGCAGGTCTACCCCTCTCTCCAGCCTCCAATTTCACCAGTCAATTTCTACCCCATCAGCGATCATCACCAGTCATGGCTGATGGTTTGAATTCCAAGGAATGTTGAGATGTTGAGGAGAGAAAAAAAATGCAGATGACACTTTTTCTGTTTTGGTGGAGTGCCTTGAAACTCAGGCTGTAAGGAGCTAGTGCTTTCTCTGCTGAACTTAAACTGAGGGGGCAGCAGTTTAACTTCTTGGAAAACTAGTACAGGTGTTAGCAGGAAGGTCACACTACATGGTCAATTTCCTTATATTTATCTATAGAAGTGGATTACAGATGCATTTGTAGCACTGCATGATTTCAGCTGTCACATGAGTATTCAGAAAACTATGGGTTGATTGGGCCCTGTAAGCTGAAAATGATCAATTACAGTACTGATTGTCTATAAATACCACTTTAAAATGTAGGAATGACATTATTATAACATGAAAAACATAGCCTATATGAAGGGGAACATTTTTCAGTGTTTCATTTTTTTTTTCTCCCCCACAGCCTGGAATTGTCACCAGCTCCATTTGTAGGAACTAAACTTGAGGGTCTGTTACTGGATGATTTGGAAGACATGGTGACTTCGCGCATTGACTCTAATGGAGTGGATGGAATACCAAGGCGTGAGTGAAGTAAATAGAAACTCATGATTTGGAACACTTATCTGACCATGTATTTCCAACAGTGTCACCACCTCCTCCTAAGCCACCCAGGGATGCGCAAAAGAGCAATGGGGACAAGGATGCTTTTGGAGCAGATCCTTTTAA
The DNA here is from genome assembly GCA_000934665.2 of Catajapyx aquilonaris. Taxonomy (NCBI): domain Eukaryota; kingdom Metazoa; phylum Arthropoda; class Diplura; order Dicellurata; family Japygidae; genus Catajapyx; species Catajapyx aquilonaris. The sequence continues at coordinate 39,330 of KZ538738.1, forward strand.
TCCCAGGGATGGCAGAGGTGGCACAGCACATGGAACTTTGAGTGAGTCCCCAGTGGATCCATTTGGGATGGGTGAATTTAATGTCAGATCATCACTGGATCTGGAAAATGCCATAGGGATCCTGGACAAGAGGATTTCAGAAATGAAGGTAGAAACATTGCACGGTGAATAATATAATCATATTAGAAATTACCGTCCTTGTAACCCATGCTATGGTTTGAATCTTTCTGATCTGATGTTAGGAAGTGCTGAGTTGAATTTTCCTTACAGGCAGGATTTAGCAGAGGGATTGCTTTTGAGAATGATGACTTCCCTTTGGAAAGCTTGGATCCCCTGCGAAACACATCTTAACTGTGTAATAAGTCCTCCGATGCCAACATGCAGCTGGCAAGCATGATGAGGAGTGTCTCACTGGGCTTCCTGCAAGTGACTATTGATGAAGAAGAAATTATTGTGGCCATGTAGCACACATGTTTGAGTGCTACAGTATGTAAACTAAAGTAATCCCCTCTTTCAAAAAATGTACATTACCTTTGAATGTATGTTGGTGTACTTGGGCATTGGAATCAGATAGTGAGACTGTACAGTGACATGTAAATATGGGTTGGTTAAACTTGGTGTTGGAGACTGTCATAACTTGTACTGGTGCCTTGTGTGCACAATTTTATGCTCTGTTTCTTGGAAGTGAATTGCTGTATGTAGAGTTACTTGATTGCATAACATTTCACCTCCATTTCATATCCTGACCTGTTTTGGATCAACATTTCCGGATGCTTTGGGGAGTTGTAATTAATCACATCATTCCTAATAGCACAGAGGTTGAAGGGCACTGCTTCACATCATCTGCACCTATACATATTAATATTCCAATTAACTTTTAGTGCATTAATACATTCTTTATTGTGTAAAGTGTGATGCAGATACAGTGCATGGCACTATGTAAGAACATTTTATGTGGTGAGGGAAGGCGAAAATCCAAGACACATCATGTGTACCTGTGGCAGCCAGTAAAGTACTCCACATATATATAAACTGAGTTCTTATTATCACTCAACTACCTCTATGCATTTCCAGTTGCTGAGGGCGTTTTCATATACATTGATTTGAGATTCTGGGTAATCTCTTATCTCAATCCCTCCTGTAATAAATAAAAAAAAGTAAAATTGTCGCACACAATATTATAAGGAGTGAATGCCTACCATAAGAGAGGGCTACAATTCGGCCTGGACAGATTATTTCAGACAGAAAACCTTTTCACAGCTTACTATTAACATACCGGTGCGCATGGGGGCACTTTTTGTGGCAGACACATGCCACAGCCACCACTTTTGGAAACACAAAGGAATGAATGAGAGCATTAACTTATGGCCACAGTGGTGGCGAGGGTAGGCTTCTGTGGCCTCAGAGTGGCTCGACCACATGACGAATGGTAGAGCTGAGAGTCTGGCAGGCTCGGCACCCCCCCCCCCNCGGCACCCCCCCCCCCCCCCCTGCCACAGGTCACTAGATAGTGCATGCACACACAGCCATGCACACGCAGCCATGCACACACAGCCACACACGCACAGCCACAGCCACAGGCCACTGACGCCAGCCAGTGGTTGTGGCGAGTGTCTGCCCCACTGCAGTGGCAGACCCAAGTGACTGTGGCACACAACTGAAGTGGCCCCATGTGGACCGACCCTAACAAGCCACTGCCAAATTGCATGAGCGTTTCAGTTTGTGGAGAGAGGTGAAAACAAGGATGTCACGCATCTCAGCATCTGCCACCAAAAGCAAGTCGTATAAGTGACACTTGCAGGAATTTTTCAAGTCTACCAAAAGAGCACGGGTGGCTGGCTCTTTCTGTGCTTTTGTTTCAGACATTCCTCAGCTTAAACCATTTGTTCCCAAGGTTGATCTACCAATACTTATAATATTTTAATATTGTAAGTCGTGCGTTAGAAGGCAGAAACTAGGATCGAAAAAGAGAGTTCAGCATACAATTTTAATTACAACAGAAGTTACAAGGTTTCCTATATGTAGAACTCTAGGACCATTCGCATTATTTTTTATCCACTTATTGCTTCCCTTTACATGCAATGCAATGTGGCAATTCTCACATTGAATGGTGCAGTGCTGGTAGTAATGATGGAATCGTATTATATCCCAATAATTCAGGTATTTTCAGCCCATTATATCAAGTTTCATAAATTTTTAGAAGGCCTTTCTCTTTTTCCATCTTGGTAAGTATGGGTCCCAAGTTGCACTATGTAACACAGGGTGATCAAGATGCATGGCAGTGCATGCGCCAAGTCTAAGCAACTGCCTGCACCAGCCACATCGTTTATCACTCTGTCCACCCACTGCCGCGATCCTTAATTATCCTGCCCACACCGTTCTCGCTCTCTGGCTCCCCAGTTCCCGACCCGTCAACATGTCCCATCTCCCTGTATACTCCATTGTTAGCATGTAGCCCCATAGTCAATAAACTCATGGTTTAGACAGCCTCCAAGTTTTCCTCCGTGACCTGACCATTGACCACAACAGAGAGATGCCCAAATCATGGTAATTCTTGACAAGTTTAATTTTGACACACAAGGAGTTTTCTACACAGCTAGTCTCATATTACGCCCTAACACTGACATCATAGCTATGGGGGAAGAAACACACTCCTTTGTACCTTTCACCAAACTAGGGTATGGCCGGCAATCCACTAGTGGTCTGAGGGGTGCGATATCCTCCTGAGACCCAAGAAGAATTGAATAACGCAATGTTGTTTGTCATTATTTTTGTCAATATTTTAGAACTACAGTAAAACTTCTACAAGTCGCACTTCCCTAAGTCGAACTTCTCTATAAATCGAAGAAAATGATGAGCTTGGTTGGTCACAATGTAAAATAATAGGAAATAAACTTCCCTAACTCGAATTTCTCCATAACTCGAAGTATTGGCAGGGCCTTACGATGGGATATCAATGCATTTTCAGTCTCCCTAAGTCGAAGTTCATGTTGGCGAGTACGGAAAATTGTCTCATTTCCCAGACGAAGGGTCGAGAGGAGGCCACATGTACAGAAAGGCTCAATTTCCTGATCTCCGTCTATCAGAAGTAACCAAAGAAGTGTTTGAATCGATTGTGACAATGAATCCTTGAATCTATAAGAGTAGCCAAATGTCCATAACTGAGGTTTTTTTACAACAAAACAATGAGAAACATTGTAAGTGTGATAGTGACAATAATTGTAAAGTTTTGAACACCTTTCGTCGCTGGATATAAAGGTAGGCTTCATTATAGAGTTAGGTGCTTAAATAATTCCAAACTTCTCTAACTCGAATCTTCTCTAATTCGAAGTTTTTTCCTGGTCCCATGGAGATTCGACTTATGGAAGTTTTACTGTATAATTTTTTTCCCAATAAGAAACGAGAAAAAAATTATAGTTCTAAAATATTGACAAAAATAATGACAAACAACCAATGAGAACATTAGAACCCAATTGCTGCTACAAAAGCAGAATGGATGAAAGCTGATTTAAATGCCACTTAATGGATCACTAACATAGTGCTCTACCCTCCAAACAATGATTTTAAAATTCATTTGTGGAATTCGTGGTAGCAATTCGTCTCAGAAGACAATAAAGATAAACTGAATTATTTTCGAACGCCACCACTCCAGGCATGGGGCTTGCTCCTTCCCTTCTTACCCCCTAGCATGGTACTTCGCTATTCTAGATTTTACAACTGGGTTCAGTGGGGCTTAACGTCGGCCTATTTCTGCCTCTAAGGCTCAACACCGACGCCAGGGGGTGGTCCTCCTCCTGGAAATTTGGCCACTGGGGATCTTTAACGTGCACTCGCGCAATGTCACAAACACACGGGACCGACGGCTTTAACTTCCCCTCCGAAGGAAGGCGCACTCTCACTTTTCTACCACCCGGAGAAAAGTCACCGACCTCGGCCGGGTTCGAACCCACAACCTTGGGACCAGAGGCGAGCGCGCTAACCACTAGTCCACCAAGGCCGGCTAGATTTTACAACTTAAAAAAAAAAAATCGGATGACCATTTAAATGGACATTTGGTCACAGGAAGAAAAGAAAATTACCAGTTCTCTACAGCAACAAAGATTGTCACAAACACATCTTCTTGTATTTCCTAATGCACATTCCTTGCGAATCCCAGGACATTCACTGCATTGACGAAAATCGCACTCTAAATATGAGTAAAGAAATAAAACTTATCAGATGAGCGCCTAACTTCAGTAGTGGGATCAGCCATTTTCATGAGTGATTTAATTTTCGATGCCAAAGTCAGATATTCTACACTAGGTGGCTACACCTATTGAGACCAGAGTGTAATCATGGGATACCAACAGATTAGTTCTGTTGGCATCACTAGTTGGCGCCAAAATTTTTTTTGCTGATGTCGACATATGACGACATCAGGTCTCAGGAGGATATTACGTATATTTTTTTAGTACCCATGAGTTAACTTTCAAAGTTTGTCACAGAAAAACAAACATGTTACATCTTTGATACCAAGCCATACCACTCATAATGACAGCTGTGTCTAATAAATAAGTGAAAACAGTTCATTCCAGGTATGGAATTAATTATATATTTAGTATCAAAAGGTTTTAACACAAAAGATGAACACATTGTGCATAAAGTCTAACAATTTTCTTCAATATGCTTGACAGCTTCACAGAAGCTTTTCATCACTTGGGATGCCGGCAGCTTAATCTTGTCCTCATCTCCTTCCCTATATTTTCCAGTGCGAACAAGCAATCCCATCATTCCAACTGCCTGGGCGCCCTTGATGTCATCCAAAACATCCTAAATTGAAAGAATGTCAGATTACAAAAAATAGTTTGAGCAAAAATCTATTTGGCCCATGAAGAACAAAAAATATTTGAGGTAATACAGTATGAATTTATAATGCACTTTTAACTATGCAAATAGCACAGCATAATGTGGTACATGTGAGGGCATGCTGATAATCTTTGCCTCTATGTACATAGAACGTGTAATGCATATCACAGGATAATGTATTGTAGGTAACATCAAATGAAAGCCTGGAATGTCCTCTTCAAAACCATATAATAATGGATATAATAATAATAATATACCTCCTTGGGCCTCTTAGGGGATCATCTTTTCATGAACCTTCTTTAATCAGTGCCTGCATTGTGATGGATTTTGATTGTGGGAGGAAACGGGAGAACCCCGAGAAAACCCACACGAACATGGAGAGAACCCATCGAAACTCAATCCACAAAAGTATCCTCCGTCCAACCTGGGGATCGAACTCGGGACCTCAGAGGTGGAAGGCTGCGGCGCTAACCACTATGCCACCGTGTCACCCCTTCAAAACCATATATTTCTGGGGCAGTGCGGTGAACATCTCGGCTTGCTGAGCAAAAGGTTCCAGGTTCGATCCCCACCTGGGAGTTCCCTTTCGCCTGCATCAGGAGGGTCTCTGACCCACGCCTTGAAGGTGTCTGGCAACCTAACCTCCTGAGGGACTGCACATGGCCCAGTTTGAAACATTAAACTTGCACCTGTGTCCCCTCCCCAACAAATCCCCATTCCCTTCCCCATTTCCCTTTCTCCTCTGCACGGTGTTAGAAGAAAAATTTCAGAAAATAGAAATGAACAAAATTATGGTATTCCACCCCCCTAAAGGAGTGATGATTCTCCCAATGGGGTAAGTAAAGAAAAGAAAAAAAGGGGGGGAAAAAATAACCTGCATAATCAACACCTACAGCAATACACTTGCACCAACGATGTACTAGTTCTTTCCTCCGCTGAGCACAGAACTCAGGGCTGTGGGAGTGGCACCAAGCGTGAACACCAGCCTCAACTTCTACATTGGCACTCTATTAATTACCCTTCAGGTGTGTCTCCACATTTGGGAAAAGAAAGCAGTCGCAAGGCGCAAGATCTGGGCTGTACGCTGGACAAGGAAGTATGGGGAATTTGAGTCTCTGAAGAAAGTGCAAGGCAAATTCCTGATCGGCCCCAAAACTGTGAATTCTGAGGTTCATGTGGACACTATGCAGAGATTTCGGGCACAATATATTGAACAGGGTGCATCCAGGAAAGAATGTCATCCTTCACCATGATAATGCTCGACCACACACTAGCCATCACATTGCAGATGTCCTCCAAGATTCAAATTGCCTGTACTTCTTTGTTTGCCACACAGCTCAGATCTTGCGCCCTTCGATTTCTTTCCATTCCCCAAAATGAAAACACACCTGAAGGCCAATGGTACAGCTCCGATGCAGAAGTTGAGGCTGCTGTTCACTCCTGGTGCCCATCCCACAACCCAGAGTTCTATGCCAACGGGAGGAAATAACTAGTACATTGTTGGCACAACTGAATTGCTGTAGGTGATTATACAGAAAAGTAAATACTGTAGCTACAGTATATGGTTTTGAAGAGGACATTCCAGGCTTTTATTTGACGTTAATTGCAATATCCTGTGATATGTATCATACTGTATATTCAATGTACGTAGAGCCTAAAAATTATACCAGCATGCCCTTATAGGAAAATTCTAGCTGGCCACCAATACTGCAAGGAACTGTGAGACAGGCAAGATCTGCCATGTTCAGTTGGCGGTGCCAGAAAGAAAGTAACAAACATCAGCCCACACATAAGTGAGGTAATTCCTTCACAGCTACATTCAGGACTTTTGCAGCTTTCATGCCTTATTCATACGACGTTTTAATGGAACAAAGTTTGCTCTGGCCACACTAGTGTAAAGCCACCAGCAGGTCAATATGTGAAAAAGTCAAAAACTTACATCCCCAATCATTACAGATTCTTCAGGGCAACATGATATGTCATGCAGGACTGATCTAAAGAAGGCCTCAGACGGTTTCCCAATGACTTCAGCCTTAGCTTGTGTGGCATGTTCTAATGCAGCAACAAAAGCCCCAGGACCCAAGGAGTGTCCAGATTCTGTTGCATAATAACGCCCTTTGTGAACTGCAATTAATGGGGCACCATCAAGAACTAACCTGAAAGAAAAAATTATTGATTGAAACAAATCTTAAACATGCACTGCAACATGGGAACAATGTGCACACTTCACCTGAAAGCCTCATTCATGTCACTGTAGTTAAAACGAGAAGGAGCCAGGCCCACCACAACAGCATTGGGCTGTTCGGTCAGAATACCCTGAAAATCTTCCAGAGCACCATCTTCCAGCATGAAATAAGGTCGTAGAGATCTCTGTTCCACTAGCTGCCGTGCTGCACTTAATGCAGTGAAGATTTCATCTTGGTTGACTTCAAATCCCAGGGAACAAAGACGCTCCCACAACATCCGCTTGGGTTCCTTGGTAGTATTGGTAATAAATCTTACACGTACACCTAACTTGCGCAGTCTGTAAGAGATGAGGTATATAAATACTGGCACGACTAATTCATATTCAACTCAAGTAAACGTATAGCTGCAGACACTATGGTTTGTATTTACGTTTTCAGAGATGTGGCAGCTCCTGAGACTGCATTGTCTCCAATGTGAAGTGTGCCACTCAGGTCGATCAAGACCCCTTTGATTCTACTACAGGAACCCGCCATGACTGCACGGAAGCATTTGCGGATTACTGAAGATATTGTGGCTTTCACGATGGCAGCTTCACAAGTACACGTCTCGAGACTTTTTTGTTGAACACTCTTTTTTGGCAGGTGCAGCAATTCTGCAACAAAATAACTTAATTAGGGCACCTGGATAATACTTTGCCAAAAAAATATTAAAATATGACAATGATAAGTCATGTATAAGTTGACAACACAAGACTAAGCATAAAGGGAAATGCACAAAATGACATTTCAGTAACACTTGCACCTATGGTAGTACCCTTCTTCACTTAGTGTGGTACCCACTCATTGCTAACAAGGTTCCCAAAGCTACAGGGTGATTTACTAGGTAGGCCTAGTTGACCCAGGTAAATGGGTGTAGTTTCCAAGCAATATACAGAAACAGACAGATTTTGCGTCAACTATACCTGCAACATTTCCATTGCCGGGAGGTATGACATCTCGTGGCTCACAAGTAATGAGAAGTCATTGCGCAGATCATCACAAGACACTGGATATTATTCAAAGTGTCAAAGGGCAACTATTCGTTTATCCGTTTATTTAACATAGGCCCCTGTGTTTGACTCGAAACAACTCCCAGGCAAATTATCCAAAAAATCAATGTTATATATCATTGGAAAGCTTGTTTAAATCCACATTACACATATGCGAGTGTTTCCAGTACCACCAGTGTGTAATTTTTTATCGCAAGAAGAAGGCGGAAAGGTGTCATTTTTTGACTAGTTGCCGACGTTACGCTGCAACATTAATTTTTTGACACTTTTCGGAGGCCAAAAAAATTCTCCTGTGAACCCTGGATAGTGCAAGTCTTTGTCTATCTAATTTTATATTTGAAACTTAGAAATCGCCGTTTGTATAATCATAATTAAGTTAATTGCACACCTGTTATCTCGGCCATTTATAATCAGAATTATTCGCGAATGTATCAATGGCAAGCCAGAAATGTGCATGATAAAATGAAACTGTCCTTTATTACACTAAAATTTTTAAAAGGATTGATTTATGAAGTTTCATAGGAAAGTACCCAGCCTGCTTTCTGGTAGGAATACACGGCGATACTTTTAAATAGTTTTAAAAATTTTAGTGTAATAGAGCATGGTTTAATTTTATCACGCACATTTCTGGCTTGCCGTCGATACATTATAAATGGCCGAGATAACCGAGGTGTGAAATTAACTTAATTATGATTACACAAATGGTGATTTCTAAGTTTCAAATATAACATTAGATAGACAAAGACTTGCACTATCCAGGGTTCACAGGAGGATTTTTTTGGCCTCCAAAAAGTGTCAGGAAAAATTCATGTTGCAGCGTAACGTCGGCAACTAGTCAAAAAATGACACCTTTCCGCCTTCTTGCGATAAAAAATTACACACTGATGGTAGGAAACCAACTCGCATGTATGTAACGTGGATTTAAACAAGCTTTCCAACGATATATAACATTAATTTTTTGCATAATTTGCCTGGGAGTTGTTTCGAGTCAAACACAGGGGCCTATACAGGTAAAATCTCGTTTTAGCGAATACCAATAAAACGAAATTTCAATAGAACGCAATAAAAATAAAATTTTGGTTGGCCAGCCGTAAGAGCAATGTATTTGTAATCCCGTTATTACGAATTGCGTTAGTACGAAATTTTCAGTACAACGAGTACGAAAGGTGGTTCCCCGGCTAGTATTGAACCAGATATAACGAAATATACACTAGTGAAATGCTCCGCCACACGTGCTCCAGCACTGTCTAGTGATAAGCGAGTGTGTGGTCGTGTGTAACACCGTCAACAATCATGAAATGTTGGGGTATAAGTTGCATCAAGGGGTCGGCAGTGTCTGTTTTGGGGAGTGCCCAGGACACCGAAGACTCAGATGACCCTGACGACCTGTCTCTGTGGAGGTCCGTTGCTGAAAGCACCGGAGTGCCGGATGAAGTTACCTTCCACGATATTGTAGCGGCAGATGACGACGTACATGTGTGCCAGGAGTTGACAGATTCGGACATACTTGCGGGGGAAATAAAAATAACAAGTCTCGATTTAACGAAATTCCGTTATTACGAAAAGATTTGCCCGGTCCCGTGGGCTTCGTTGTAACGAGATTTTACCTGTATTAAATAAACGGATAGTTAGACAAGTTGTATTCGTCCACATCACCATTTCATGATTTTTACTTACAGTGAGCATATTTAAAAGAGGCTGTACACCTTGGCAAATCTGAAGAGGAACATTGAAACCACTAATTACAACCATTGATGAAACAATGTTCCACAGGACGTTTGACAGTTTGGAGCAGTGAGTTAGGTTGTCTCTGGAGCTACGGACGTTAGTGGTGGCCACTTTCAGCACTTACTGTGATGTCATTGCCTTTCGCATTACACATGGAATGTTTAAAACAAAATACAGTGTCTTTGCTTGTGTTCTGTGTGAATTAGGACGCAACCAGATGCAACCTCACTACTATCTGCTCCAAACTATCAAACGTCCTGTGCAGCGTCACTTCATGCAATAGGGGGAGGCGGAGTGGTGCTGCGGTAACGTATACTCCAAAGGATGTAGGGGTCCCCGATTCGATCCCAAGCCCAGACTTTCCCCCTTCATCTCGTGCAGAGTTGGGTCGTCTCTGGCTTCGTCTCGGCTGGGATTCCTTGAGACTAACCACCCGGGGAGTTCACAAAATATACCATATGAGACACTGCATTGCACATCCCCTCCTAGTCACCCTGCCTGTGGGCCTGGGCGCAGGGCCGGCCCTAGGTGGGTGCGGGGCCTAGGGCAAGAACTAAATGCGGGGCCTATTCTCCGTGAGTGAATTTCTGTACAACACGAATTGCGTATCCAACAATTTTGTTGGCTGACTTTCTATAATAACGTACAACTGAGGGGTGTAGACAGAAATTGCGTTAAAAAGATTGAAATTGCAAATTTTAAACATTTAATTTTTAAAATTATACACCTTTATTTTTCGCTGGTTTTCACGTATGTTGTAGCCCTACATGTTAACTACATGTGGCCATATCAGTCCTGTTGGCTAGTATAATACTAAGGAAGATTGGGCCTGTTAAGCGAGACCCCCTCCATATATGTCGTCATTATGATGGGTACACCCAACATGCAAATCGCCCCACCTTGCTCAGTGCAAATGTTGATATTCAAGTTGGGATGATCACTGGTGAGAGTACGACACATGTAAGACTCCTTTGGTAGCCCACACCCCCCTCCCCAAGCAAACCCATGCCTCCCACCCCACAAACACACCTAGCCAATTATAGTTATATTGTAGTGGTCCTGTTGGCCACATTGTGTTATTGTTGTTGTGTAGCAACAAGAATAGTGTTCAGTCTAGAATAAAATGTTAGAGAGAACTGATGTG
>JYFJ02002827.1:0-5000 GCA_000934665.2 Catajapyx aquilonaris
ACGAAAATTGTCTCCAATGCATTCATAGTGCAGACTGTATAGTGCAGAGCATAAGTTATGTGTACTGTCAAAAAAGAACTGAAATTAGATCAAAAACCTTCCCTTCGGTAAAAAAAAGAGAAGTAAGACCTCCGCGGAGGAATAAAAGTGCTGAAACAAGGCAGGCGCACGTAAGACCTTCACCAATTGATTTAAGCTGTACCATAGGTCTTACTCAAGCAATTCTCAAGTACTGTATGGAACGGCTCGTAAAAATTACTGCTGCAAACTACTCAGAGCAGTAGGTAGGATTTTATTATGAAAAGAAAAAAATGGGGGAAAAACTAAACCCATTCTAACAGACTTGGTCCAATCGAAAAAGACCCTTTAAAATTCACCAATTAACGTTTATATGTGAAAAATTAAACATTAGAGTTAAAATCCGCATCTAAAAGAGAGGTGACGATTCTGCATGAATGTTTCATGGCAATAATTCGCACTAATCGCATAGAAATTCAATGTGCTTAATATTGAAGTTCCTAATTTCAGAAAACACTAATATGGAGTGGCTCATGGAAAACTAATACTGCCAATAAGAGCTAACTAAGATACTGCTAACTAAGCAGTACCATTGCACTACACTGGTACTGCTAAGTTAGAAGTAACTAGTAGGACGACAGAAATTCCACAAATTTGTTTTCAGAAAGGAGACTTCATGAGCAGTGAATTGGAAATTGCTTGAGTAACACCTATGGTACAGCTTAAATCAATTGGTGAAGGTCTTACGTGCGCCTGCCTTGTTTCAGCACTTTTATTCCGCCGCGGAGGTCTTACTTCTCTTTTTTTTACCGAAGGGAAAGTTTTTGATCTAATTAATTTTATCCTGAGACGGTTTATTTCTTCATATTTAAGCCAAATGAACGATACAAAGCAATAAGGGCCCAATTGTGAGCGTTAAAAGTATTTAAATGAAATATAAATTACAAGGACATTTCAATGAAAGTGCTGTTCATGTTGTACATATCTCATTAGGTTTAGAGCACAATTGCCTACCATGAACAGAAACAGAAATAAATAGTATTTTTTTCGCTTCCTGGACATTTTCTATTTTCACAATTGGGCCCTTATTGAATTGTTGTCTTCAGTTCTGCCTTCAGATGTAAGAAGACCATAACTCAAAAACTAGTAAGGGTGAAAGTCGCATGCATGCCCTGCACTGATCCTCTCTGAGTCCTCTGAGTCAAGGGGGGTTAGTGCAGGGCATGCATGCGACATTCACCCTTACTAGTTTTTGAGGTACGGTCTTCTTACATCTGAAAGCAGAGTTGTAGGTAAGATGACCTCTTGTATCAGTCTGCACCCATCACAGTAAACTGTTATCACCTGTTACTAATATAGTTACTTTTATTGGCTATCAAAAGTAATAGAGCTCTGATAACATTAGGTCGTGTTGATAATAATTATTATGTTTGTGTTATTTTAGTCACCTATCCCAGCTCTGAATATTGCAAGGAATGTACCGTATTACCTCTCATATTGTGGCACGCCGGTATAAAATGAGGTCGACCAGCATGCCAGTATAACCGGGGGTGGCTGGCATGCTGCAATAACCAAGGTAGATTTCCGTAATTTTGACCCTTGCCCAATTTTTTGGAATGAGTCTGGTACCATACTAAAATAATGTTACAATGAAAATGGGCGAGTGTACAAGCTGTGAGAATATGCAACTTCTGTTGCACAGTGCATATAAAAAATGTAGAATGTGTGACCAATCCCATCGTCAGCCTGCTTTGACAGGGGAACCCCCTGCTCCAACATACTGTTTAAATAGAGATTATTGCCAGAAAATGTGCTTTTTTGATAGCCTTTAAGTGAATTTTGCTTTTCAGGCAAATGTCAAGTTGGGAAAGGATAATGTAACTTATGTGAAAACCTCGCCTTATCCCAGCATACCTCGCCTTATACCGGCATGCCCGTATAGTCACCAGATCAAGCATTTTTTTAAACTGGTCGACCTCGCCTACACCGGCAAGCCGCAATATGAGAGGTTATACGGTACTGTACATACACTTATTTGCCGTGTTATGTAACATTTGTGGTCCAAAAAGAAACATGTAAGTATCACTATATTAGAGTGAACCAAATGGTGCAACTGCATGAATAATCTCATCCCCCTCATATCATTTCAGTAATCTAATAATAAATAAAATATCTCAGACATTGAAATTAGTGGCCTAAATCTAAGAACTTGACTGCCCCAGGACAATTAGTGTAGCCAGAACAAGTGGCTGAAGCTTGTTATGCATTGGTTCTGATATTGTTACCAAGAATGAATACATGATCAACAAGTTCTGGATCAATCCTACGTTCTGAGGGTAAGACAATAATTATGATGATCAAACTCTCAGGCATGGTTCAGGTTTTTCAGGTAGGCTGACCTGTCTAAAAAAAGTAAAAGATCTGCTTTTCATGTTCAATTACTTGACACACAGGCTTTATTTTTTTTCCATGAACATGAACATTGTTCGGTTTTACACTACAAACACAGGGCAAAATCTTGTCAAAAACTACAATATCTTTATAATTGCTTACCTGTTTCTAAAATGTTAAATGAGGAAGTTTTCTTGTTCCTAATGCTACTTATACCATTGTTAGCACCAACCCTATAAGCTACACATTATCTTTTGCCATGCCCATAGGTTCACACACTTGTGAGTGTGAATGTTACATTTGTCGGATACAAAATGGCAAGGAATCTTCCTCTGGCAAACAAAGCACCATTAAAAAATTGCTCAACTCAAGATTCTACCCTGATTTTTAATATTCCTACACAGTATCAGTTAGGTACATTTACAAAAATGTCCCACAAAATAGATCAAGCCAATACTTAACATCATTTTAAAATGTGTCATGTTAGAATTTTAATGGCTACACTTTCATATCGGCTGACACCACACTTTTAACTACTTATTTCCTAGGCCTGTATCCGTTGAATGATTGGCCTGTATCTGCTGAAGGATAGACTGTCTGTATCCACTGGGAAGGAAAGTTAGATCATGGGTTATGTTGGTACAGGCGTACAACGTACCCCTACCCATCCCAAGTTTGGTCAGCCGATATGAAAGTCCTTCCTTTTTAACATTGTTATCATGTCCCTGCATATCACTGGTTTAACACACTCAAAAAATTGCAAGCAAAATAAATACAAACTAACACACAAATACATACAAAATTCCTTCAGGTGCCCAAAACTCTAGAATAGCACAACTGGGCATACACACGTACAAGCTACTAGCCTAAATGTAAACATCTGGCATTGCTTGACTACACCTGCAGGAAAATTATATTACTCGAGATCATACTCTACAAGATCAAATCTTGCAGTTTGTTCTAAATTATTAGAGAAAAACTTGGCACATGGACATTTCTCCCACCTCAGAGTCCAAAGAAAAATAACTAAACCAAATACTACAAAGTAATGCAAAATGCTCAATATCCTCAATCCTCTTTATGTATACTCCTACCTACACATGTGAAAAATGAAGGCTGCATAGCAACTGTTGTATTCTAAATTAGCTTTCCCAATATGAGAAAGGAGTACATTACATCAAAAGAATTCAAGTTTTGCCATTTTTGTCCACAAAATGTAGTAAAAACACACATCAAAACAAACCTTGATACAAAATATATGGCAGAAAATATATGGTATAATTCCACTTTAAAGTGCAGTAGAAAAATCATCCTTGCGCTGGTTCCATCCCAAATCTACTGCACCTTGAAGTGGAATTATACCATATATTTTCTGCCATATATTTTGTATCAAGGTGTACACCTTGTTTTGATGTGCGTTTTTACTACATTTTGTGGACAAAAATGGCAAAACTTGAATTCTTTTGATGTAATGTACTCCTTTCTCATATTGGGAAAGCTAATTTAGAATACAACAGTTGCTATGCAGCCTGCACTGAAAGTTGTGGTACAATTGTACCACAACTTTCAGTGCACCAATACCACTCCATATGAAAGCTGCCATGTAGCCAAGACTCTGGAATCTACACTTTGCGCAATGTACTCTAGATCTTAATGCGTATGTGCTTATTAAATATCAGGGTATTGGTATACAGTAAATGCCCGTCCCAATAGTTATATCTTTCGCACTCTGCCTTCAAAGGATTTGATCGTCTTATTTGTGATATTCTCCTGACTACCAGTTGAGGTCTCTACAGAGAAGTTGTCGCAACTGCCATGCCAAATAAAAACCGGAGTGTGAAGAGCACGAGGAAGAGCATTATAACATGAGGACATATCATTTATATAGGCAGTCGTATCAGGTTAGATACTCATCGGTACTATATCGCTCAAAAACATAGAGATGATATTTGATTCAAGTGCAGGCTGCACGTGAGTCAAATGCAAAATGGTCTCTATGTTTTTGAGCGATATAGTACCTAGTGTAACTGACCTACAGTAACTATGTTATAATTTAAAGAGGACTGCTGTTTTTTTTTTCCTTTTAGGATATAAAATCATTTTCTACATGTTCTATGCCTTAAGTGCAATGGGTATATATATATATATGTTCAAACATTCTAAAGGATGTGCAATGGGTGTATGACCTTAAAGCTGCAGGTGCATTTTTACGTAAAATCCTGTATAATATTCTTAATATTATACTGAAATACACCCAAGAAAGATCCACAAGTGATTATGAAAGTGGACCCTCCAAATGGCCCCCTGGTCCCCTGACCCCCCTGACTCCCGTGACTCTTTGTCCTGGTGATAATGACTTCTGCTTGATTTCGTCTAGTTGTTTAGCAGAAATCTTGACAAATGTTCCCTTTCTTGTAGTCATCACCTCGGAAAACTTTATGCCAGATGGCATGGGAATGCTCTGACGACTGCCATAGTTGCGCCGAATCAACATCTGTCCAGCCGGTAATCCTTGCCCTGGAGGTGCCTTTCCTTGACCACTACCTGCAGATGCAAAAAACTTTTGTGTTGGGAGGTAAACATTAAATGTA
>JYFJ02002827.1:10000-50296 GCA_000934665.2 Catajapyx aquilonaris
GTTTTGCTCCGCAGATGACCATATCCTTCTGTTGGCATTCTGATTGTTTATACCTACACCTGGGCTGGAAGGTGTTCCCCACAGCAGACCTGTGGCCAGCTAGGAAGTATATGTAGTGGAACAATCGCTTCAGACCTGAGTTCCTATATTCATTTTCTGCATTGATGTGTGTGTTCTAGTCCTAGGAGGATAGATACAAATAGCGGGTAAGGAATTATACAGGCCGAGACGGGCATAGCATAAATTATGATGAGTGCTGGTGTGGGGTTGTTAGTATATGTCCTCGTGCAATCATTTTGTAGTTCTGAAATAGATTATAACTTGAGAAGAATATTGAGACAAAATTCATATAGGCTAATTATAATCATCTGCATTTGAGATTGATTCCTTACATACTGCATGATTGTATTAGACCCTTTATAACGTAGTTATTGGTTTGCCGAAGAATCTCCACCATATCTGCAGTACTTCACAATAAAATATGGGTTATCAACTAAATTGTTGAAGGATCTATACAAATATATTATGCAATTGAATGATTCACTGATATTACGTATAAGTCCAATAAGGTAGTACAAGGTGGGAATTTAAGTACACATGTTCTTGGATTCGGCATCCAATAAATGTTCAGTTCAATAAACATTTTTTGTTATTGTTCGGATAGTCCCTTTGGTGCTATTTTCACGTCGAATGAGTATTAGGCCTATTACTAACTTACTTTTGGCTCCAACATAGATATTAAAGGAGCTCCAAATATCTTTAATGTATTTTGCACCCCCACTATTTTGATACGCTGCTGTACTTCGGCCATTGTTTCCTTGGTGCCGATTTCGCCTATCTATTTACTGACAGTTAAAAGTTAAAGGTAATTTAAGTGCCATAACTAACTTAAGCTGCAGTTAGCTCTTAACCGTCTGTGTAATGGATGTAAAAACCGGGCATGGGCCAAAACACATTTAACATAAGAGCTCTGTAACATCTCCGAAATTTTAATGTGCTTAACAATGATGCGTTATTATTATTATTATTATTATTATTATTATTATTATTATTATTATTATTATTATTATTATTATTATTAAGGTCACGAAAGTATTTTTTTCGCTATTATTATGATTGAGCACAAAGCTTGAGAAGGCCCAGTGCATGGGCGAAATAACTAGCCTAATATGATGCCTTTTTCTGTACCAAACATCCTCAATTCCTCATCCACACAATATATATATTGCGTATAAACAAAATATGTTGGTGATTCATGGTGCCAACAACACGCATTCAGTCCTTGTATCCGGGTTGCTGAGACTATAGTTTTGCTGCTGGTTTTGAGCGGAGCAGTTGTGGTGACAAAATGACTGCACTTACCAAGAGATACTGTATATTATTTCGTAAGGTGTTGAAGGCTGCGAAGGTGCGAAGACTAAAAATAATGTAAGTGGAATGTGTGTGCAGATACATTCAAAGTAACTTACATTAATCTTGGTATGTTAATTTCATTCTCGGCATGGAAAGACACCCGCAGTGTCCCTAAATAATTGCTTGGATACTTGTTACGAACAGGTTACGAAGCTGAGATGTACCAAATAAGGAACGGCTGTTGAACTGGATGACGCTAAAGCGAACGAACTGAAAAATATGTTTAAAAAATCAAACAATAGGTGTCAGAGAGATTGGAGAAATGCAGCATGCACTATTCAGTTAGTTACCCTCCTGATTCTTGACTCGGAGTAGCTCACGAGAGAATTTCTTTCACAGGAGCTTGTCTGGAAGATCCATCAATGATGACGAAGTTCTTTCTACGAGTAGTTTCTGTTGCTATTTTTGTGTACGCCGTGACAGTGATGGTTACAAACACCGCCAGAGCTGTGCACGACCTGTACCGTGTCCTGATGGTTTTTTTCCCCAGCCTTCCTGTTATTGAGGACGATGTTTACCATGTTGTAAACTCCGTGATTGCAGTGAGGAGATACGCCGTCCAAGCATGTTTCCTTGCGGTTCTGTTCATAGTGAAAGGTAAGGATACTTTCGCCAAAATTTATGGGGCGGTATGTTTGCAGTATAGGTACTGTACCTAATGCACTAACATATCCTGGAAAATGTAAGCTTCTTTAACAGGAATCACATGAGCACAGGCTGGCCAGTTTGACTATACTGTATACCTTAGCACAAGGCTATTAAACATGTTGTCTTTGTCTTTTAGAGAGCTGGGCACTTCTGATACTTGGTTTGGAGTTATGCGGCAGTGGTGTAGCAGGTCTGGGCCTAATCCTGGTAGCTCTATCGAGACGTCTTGTGGCTTATTTCATATGCCTGGCACCGATACTTGCAGCAACGGGTGTTGTAATTTTTGCCTGGTGGAAGGCAAATATGAAGAATACTAGGCCTACTACTAGGCCTACAACGTTCAGGTAGGCATATTTTGATACAGCTTGCTATAAATATTGATGGATTTTGGGGATATGTTTTTAACTCCCTTGATCTCTGCATCTTCCGATAGGGTAAAACGTCGCAGACACAAGATACCAAGGGAATTGTTGTGCGTCATTTGTATGCATCAAGTCAAATCAGTACTAATGGTGCCCTGCGGCCATTTGATTGTGTGCAAGACCTGTCGACATCTCATCACCTCCAAGCAATGCATCGTGTGCAGGCAAGATATAAGGGGGATGATTGGCAACATACATTTCGAGGCTAACCCCTTCCTGGCATTGAGGACACAAGCTCGCCTATAGTATGAAAGAGAGAAGAGGAGACGGTTACGAGAGTAATGTTCGACTGGGTGAATAAATTACTGATGGGCATCAGATGGGCGAATGAGGCATTTTGAAAATAATATCCATGTAATTTTTGTGATTAAGTTAGTACTCTCTGGACTATCAAACTGCACAGTCCTTCTGATGCACCCCATCATCAAGAAGTTACTGTTACATCCACCTCGATCTCCATAATTTTGACGGATATTGCATTTTGATTATTAGTAATTTGACAAAATTATTAGAATATCATAAATGAGAGGTTTTATAGCAATACACTGCATATATCGTAAACCAAATAGGACACATGGAACTCTATTTGGACCAGATGACTCAACGTCAATGGTGATTATGTCTGGAGGTGGAATTGGGAGTCGAGTTGAAGATTACGAGCCAACATACGGTACCGACAGAGTGTTATTGTGTTTCAGATTCTTGATTTTTTTTACGTTACCCCGTGATAAGGCGGAGCCTTTTTAGGGGAGGTGGCACACTACCATCAGTTTTCTCTGTATATTATACTTTTCTTCATTCACCGGTGCAAGGAGTCAAGGATGTAGGGTAGGGGTAGGGATTTTTGGGGAGGGAACATAGGTGCAAGTGCATGGTCTGTAAATGGGTCATGTGCTGTTCCCCAGGAGGTTAGGTTAGGTTGCCAGACACCTCCTTGGTGCAGGTCAGAGACCCTCCTGACGCAGGTGAAAGGAAAGTTCCCCAGGCGGGGATCGAACCTGGGGCCTTTCACTCAGCAAGCCGAGACGTTACCATCTCGGCCATCTACACCTCCCAGGATTCTTGATATTTGAGTGTATTACCACTATTACGTACTTCCTGGCCTTCCCAGCGCCGGATGTACCCCCCCCCCCGCCCCCGGCCCCCCCAGGCATGACGCTTAAAAATTCCCTTTATTCTTGTGCTCTTTCCTTTATTTTATTTTAGTTTATTTTATTTAAAAAATTATGTGCGTTAGTAAAAGTTATGGCCGCCCTCCAGCAATTACCTTTTCTGCCTGTACTCGTAGAGGCAAATAAAGCGCTAAAAATGTGATTTTCTTTGTGATCTCGTCTTTATTTCCTATTATTGTATTTGAGAAATATTTGTTGCAACTCGCGGCAACCCCTAGGCTAGTGCCTACTGTGACTAATGGTAAATCCGGCACTGGGCCTTCCTGAACCGGTATTGTAGAATACTTAGTTTTGATGGAGGTATTGAAAAGCAACAGATTGCTCGTCGTACCACTCACAGACTGTTTTAGTCATGTGCACTCGGAAATATACAGTACTGTCGTCCTAGAAGATTGGGTATCCATAGGATATGTTCTGCCTTGAGATGCTGAACAAAACTCAACACTGGGTCATCCAGAATATCCGAATATGGCCATGTTGGTTCAAGTGCAGCACAATCACATCAACCAAAGGCAGGTAAAACAAATTATTCTTCCTTCTTCTCGTTGGAGGGGTCTATACCTTTACCCGTGTATCCTCTTGCATAATTATGAATTCAAATGAAACACACTAACTGTAAGTCCACTTTTGGCAGTTTCAAGTATACTTGAAACTGCCAAAAACGGACTTTTGTTAGTGTGCATACTTTTTTTGTTATATCGCCTGTTGAAGTCCACTTAGTCATAAAGATTTACAGTGGGCCAGGAAGGCAGGATCATCTATCTTCACTAGCATGTAAACAAGTGCAAGGTCAAATCATTGCTTTGGATTATCTCGAAACTGATTTTTTATTTATTTAATGTATTTCACTTGTATGCCGACCATTATAATATATGTCACGGCGTCTTCCTGCACTGAACACTTACACAATAGGCTTCGATGGGGCTATATATATGGCCAGGCACTAGAGTTGTTTACCTAGCCTCTGCCACGTATCTTTAAGTTTAAAACACTTTTTTGTCTTTTTAAGTTTTTCCTCTGCTTAAATTTTGAGAATCAAAAGCTAATCCTATCAATTGCACTGTAGATAATAAATTGTTGGTAAATAACCAGATTCTCAACGATGTACTGCACATACGGACTTTCATCAACACATCTTTCCATATGTTGCAATATTGATTGCAGCATCCAATTCAGTTTTGAATGAATTCAATATTGGACAATTTAAACCTCAATAATTTTGTCGGAATTAACTCGGGGACGTGACTCAAGCCCTCCAAGATTCCAATCGACTTTGGCCGCCCCCATGAGTCAGCCCGGAGGCTCCATGCCGTCTGACAATCGGCCAAAACCCCACCATCCGCCAGCAACACATAAATAAGAAGAGGCGCAGGCGCCACTGTAACTGGCGCCACCACTGTCCCTGTTCCCTTTTAGTCGGGCCTGAAGCCTCCTGCTGCCATGCCAACACCGACCTGACCTCCTGTCCCAGTCCGACTGACCAACCCGACCTACCTCGACCTTACACCCAAACTCTCATCCCTTCAGGCCATCCTAGTCCCATTATCCAAAAAGCCAATCAACCAACCGCCGAATCGATCCAAGAAGAAAGGAAACATGGCGCTGGACTTCGCCGCACCATACAAGATCCTGGTGCTGGGCGATTCCAATGTCGGCAAAACGTGCATAGTGCATCGGTTTTGCGACGAGAGATACTACGATACATACATCTGCACAATAGGTAAGGCTCGGTGTGACAATGGCTGATAGCCCCTAAAATGTATCGAGCGGTTTTTTGCAGAATAGTACACGCTGCACGTTGGAGATGGAAAATGTTCAATTGATAGGTGCGTGACGGAAGGTGGCATGTATTAATTATGCTGCGATTAGCGACGCAGATTTTGGGCGTGTGCGAGGTTTGTTTTACGATGGTCTTTCTTTTGCGTTGG
Source organism: Catajapyx aquilonaris (assembly GCA_000934665.2). Taxonomy (NCBI): domain Eukaryota; kingdom Metazoa; phylum Arthropoda; class Diplura; order Dicellurata; family Japygidae; genus Catajapyx; species Catajapyx aquilonaris. The sequence continues at coordinate 15,584 of JYFJ02002827.1, forward strand.
TTTAATAGACTGTTGTTTGCCTGTTGGGAGTGTGGTTACGGTATATCTTCAGTTTTATGATTTAGGATATTTTTAAAAATGTGTTTGGAGTGGTTTAGATTGTCCAGTAATGTCGTTTGTGTTAATGCAATGAGCGCAATATTGTGATGGAACATGTTAAAAATTTCAGTGCGCTATCATTAATATTTTTGTCATGGAATTGTTGAAATGCTGTGGCAATTTTACCTTTGTTTGACTCTCAATAGGACGGTGTTATGCAATAATGGGTCAACCCACAATAATGTCATAATTTAGTTAATCACGGGAACATACACCCAATGAATAGTACTTCATTCAGTTAAAATCAAGGTGGCGAAATCTGCATATGTCTGCCATAAATGACCGAAAAGAACACTGAATTAATGTTACAGATATCACCTTCAAAGCCCCTTTTCTCAAAACTGTTCTCGCGTGGGTTGACTCATTATTGCATAACACCGCCCAATTTTGGGGGGAAACCCATACAGCACGTATAGGCACTGCTATACAATTAAAAATCATATTACAAAAAATAACAACTGATAAAGAATGACAACACTATCAGTATCTCAATGTGCTTAAATTATGGTCAAAAATAACGAAAATGATCAACGTCACAATATCGATTTTAGTTAATGTTGCATCTGCTGTAGTGCAAGGTAAATTTTGTGTTAAAATCTACAAACTAAAGCGAGTTGGCCAAGGAAAAGACTACACAGCTATGAGTTGTTTTTTTCCCGGAATTTTTGACCCCTTCACCTCACCCCCCACCTCACCTGACACCCTCACCTCGTTCCATATTTATGTTTGCCCTGAAGAACTTTAGAAATGTATGTACAGGTGCCTGGTGGGAAATGTTTTCAACACTGTGAGTAATTTTTGTAATTAGCTTATTTTTTTGTATTTATTTGTGTCTGAAAGTCTACTTTCAAATCTCACAAAATCCCGGAATGACCATACGATACGAACTCATGTGAGGTGGCCAATTAGCATAATATATTGGGGGATGCGTTGACTTTATGGTGATGGGACGTGTAAAAAAAAAGAGACGCGCAAGATATATTGCTAGGTATTGTTGCGCAAGGTCATCTTCGTGGGATTGAGATTTGAAAAATAGTAATTGTTGGTTATTGTTATTAATGTTGATATATTAATATTGTTAATTGGGTTATTATGGAGGGTTCCAGATAGAGGAATCGGGAATATGCGCAGTTAGGCTCATTTTCAGAAGCTGAAACATGTGCCATTAAATTCCTCGAAAAAAGTAACCCCCGATGAGCTAGAGGCGGTGTATAGGGGCATATTCCCCTGGATTTCTATATAGCGAAGCCACAAACAAACAACACTACAAACAAATCGACAAACTCACAAACAAACTAAATTATAGATATAGATTTTAGCACTTTTCTGTAATAAAATTATTACTGTAAGAATAAATAGCATATTCATTGTCAATAGACTGCAGTGACAGCGCATTGCATAATACTTAGGGGTGGAGAAGGTGAGCTTTGTCATCCTCTTAGACTTTCTTGCTTTGGATTTTCTAAGGCGAAAAACGATAATAATAATTAGTTGACTTAGGCAGTTCCGATTCAATTATGGAAATATTTTCATTCGTCACCTTGGTCCGGATAGTGAATAATGTTAATCTCCTGCATTCTGCTGGATATTACACCACTCCATAGATATTGCACCACTAAACAGCCGGTCTGTTTTCCCAGCAAGAGACATACTCCAAATCGGCAGGTGGCTGATGTCATGAGAATTAACAATCTATTGTCTCCGTAATGAAGCCTAAAGCGGCAAATTCAACTAGAATTTCCTCCCGAGCTTGTGTCCCAGAGGCATCTAAAGAGGAAGCTAATTATGTTTTTCCCCCGCTGAGCTTACTTCAACGACATACATTTCTGTAAATATGATTATAAAGTAGTCGATACAGTGTCCTATACTCGGAGGAAAAATTATGCAAGTTCCTCCAGAATAATAAATTGAGCCCTAGAGACGAACGACTCCTGTAATTTTGTACAAAACATAACAAGCAGCACAAAATGATTGTAGGCCTATCAATCACATTAATATGATAATAATGTACTTCAATATTCATGTGCAGGGTTGGACTTCAAGCAGAAAATAATTGACTTAGACGGAACACCAATCAAACTTCAAATATGGTAAGAAATTTATAAATATTATCACTTGCACAATTTGAGCTGACATATAAATATTTTACAGGGACACTGCTGGCCAGGAAAGATTCAGGACGCTAACGACTGCTTATTACCGTGGTGCTATGGGGATACTCCTAATGTACGACGTGACTAACTTAGAATCATTTAATCATCTTCCTTACTGGATGAAGAACATAGAGGAGGTAATAGGTCGAAGCGCAGAGTGGATAACATCATTATGCAAATTGTCTCTTCATTACCTCCCCAGAATGCGTCGCCGGATGTGGTGAAGGTTTTGGTGGGCAACAAATGCGATGCGACAGATAAGAGATTAGTTGAGACCGAACGAGGTCAAAAGGTACGTATATAGGGTCGTGGGATCGACTGATGTTGTTCCGCAGAGGGGAGGGGGGGAAGGAGGAAGTTTCATTAGAGCTGTCAAAGTGGAGAGGATGTCAATTTACAACGGTGACATTTCTTGAACGAATGCTTTGTTACGTACCGTGCAGGGAAGTACAAGATGTTTTTCATTTTGGTGATTTTACCGTAAATATTATTTTGCTGGGAGTATTGACACAACGAGAACTATAAAAAAAGCATTTTGTTTCGATATGGTATTGATTGGGTGTGCTGCCTCAAATGTAGGGGAAGAGGGAAGAAATAGAACGGAGAGCTTAGTATATATCATTGAATATTTGTATTTATTATTGTTTGTATAATAGCAGCAACAACAGCATTAATAACATTATTAATAACAACAATAACAACAGTATTTGGGGAGAAAAATGTTATTTATTGCAGTTTTAAATTGAATTTGTTGGGATCAGTGAAGCATTTTCCAATAGGTACAGTATATAATGTACTACTTTAGTTTGGGGGTGGTCACATTTAATTAGACAAATTGTCGAAAAATTTGTTTGTAGTTGATTGAGAAACTACAGGCTACACAGTGAAACAGGCAGCACAGGATTAAAATTATTATCAGCCCAATCAGATGTTATCCTGAATTATTCTTGTTATTCAATTAAAATAAGAACATTTTTTTCATGGGAAATACCATACCTGTATAGAAATGAACTTCACTGTTTTTTTCCCTGTTGACCATAATGAAAATGTCGCTACAATAATTACAGGAGACACCTCAACTTATTAAAGTTGTATAAGCCTAAACTTACGTGACGACGAATGTGAGAAAAATGCCCCATATACGCCACACCCGTGTCAAATTAACATGTGTACAGTCTTAGTTTTGACCTCCGTCTAGATAAAGATAATGACAACATAATCTTCCAATTAGCTAGAGTAGGCCGGGTATTTTAAAATCTCTTTGAAGAGTAAGCCCTCTGCGGAACTAGTCCCCTAATCGATGCATAAATTATGCAGCTTTCAATTTTGCTTCGATCCCCGTAGCTCAGATGGTAGAGCATGGGCGCACGCATGCCCAAGGACCCGGGTTCGAACCCCGGCGGGGTTCAAGCTTCATGCTCGACGGTTTGGCAATTAACAGATATACGAATTTCGTATCACAAAAATCCTGGTTCCTCCATTTCTTTTCAGATGGCAGAGAGCTTCGACATGCCTTTTTATGAGGTGTCATGCAAGCATGACATCAACATTCATGAAGCTTTCGTCACTCTAGCCAGGGAGATTCGTGAACAACGGCAAAGGATGGTGAGCATATTATTTTTGAGTACCCTATCCTTTTATTTGACTGAAATAAAACGTATTTCCACAGCCCACTCCTATGGATTCACCAGATCATCCAAGTTCAGAGGTGGACCTATCTCAGACGCGTTCTCCTGGAGGGCGCTGCTCCTGCTGAGCGACCATCTTGTTCTAGGGCCATATTGCAAGAGAAGCATCGTTCTGCCGCATTGCAAAAATGGCATCCGCACTCAACATCTCGCTTTACTCTTACCTGTGCGTGTGCTCTAACAGGAAGAGGACATCTAGGATGGATCGAAGGATACGTGACTGAGAGAATGAATGGGTGAATGATTGGATGGAAAGATGGATTGGATAGCAGGATGGGGCTCCACAGACATTACTGTCTATAGGTGGCCATTGCTTTTCTTTTCGCGCAGGAACACTCTGTTTCTCATCCTTCATTTTTGTTTAAAGTTTCTGTGCAAACCCAAATTTTGGTTGGTTTTTGTGCAATCCACAGCTTTCGTAGCACTCCTGTCTGTGTTACTCCAAAAATCATGGGATGAAGTTGCGGTTTTGTCTTGTTGATGTTGTGTAGAGAAAATAGCAGCATCCTAATGTTTCCCTTTACAGCTCCTGTTATGTACTATTGTTCGATTTCTGCGCTTAGAGCAACTTGTGGGAGTGGAGGTAGAAAAGTGTTGGAGCCTCACATGTTGCAGTTTAGGTGAGAAGAGACTTAAGAGAAACCGTTTCTAGTGCCTGCAGGGGGGGCAGGGAGAAATGTCTTCCCAGGTGACTGCCATATTGTGAGATTCAGATATATGAGCAGCATTGCATACAACAGCATTTTTTGTCGCTACAGTGTGCCAAGGCTAAACTAATAGCTACAGTCGAGAAGTATTGGATTTTTTTCAATATTTCCTAGGCCTGTTTTTTCATGCTCCCAAATCATGCGAATAAGTGACCACCCCATTCATTTCACCAAAACTAATGTTCCATGTTGCTCAAAAAAAAAAGTGAACTCGTGTAAAATACTTTCTTGATCATCATTTGTTTCATTACTTGGACTGCATTGGCCCTTCATTGGTGCAAAATGACTATTTAATTGTTAAAATTTTTGGCTTGATGAAAATGATAAAACATTGTTGGCTGAGATAAAGACTTCATTTTTATGTGATCTGTTTGCCTCTCTCCATTTTATCCTGACGTAATTTGCACGTGCCCTGTAAAAAAAATAACCTGGGAAAAAGAATACCAAAAAATGTCCTAAGGTCATAAACAGTGCTATAATAGTGGGCTGATGTAGTGACCTCTGCATTCTCTGGGCTGGTAGTCCAATAAGAGGCGTGATCAGAAAATGTTTGTATTCTGACGTAAATATGCCAACCTCTCGGTTCATTGGCATGTTTGGTACTGATTTATATGCTCGGGGAGTAACGTTATAGATCAAAGAAGGGAGAAGGACTTTTATCCACTTCTTATACTACTAAAGTTGACGTACATTTTTGGTACCAAAACTTATGCTAACCCTTCTGTTGGATGTTTCAGAAAGCTTTTATGATCACGATACAAACATTTCAATCCTCAATCGTTTGTGATGTGGGATAAAAGAATCGGTTTTACTTGAGGTTACGCCGCATAAAGGCTCACTGTTTCAGTCAGTGATATTATTGTACAGCATTTCAAATAAACATGACCTGGCTCCTTCATCACGACATCCACGTATCACCTGAAGGGATTTTTTTGTCTCATATCAGCCCTTTTTTTTAAAAAAAATGATCAATAACGTATGGAGAGGACTAAACCACACGCACGCATTACCTGGAGACCGCATTGCTATTCTCTTTCATATCGATTGGCCAAATCAAAAGGAAGGAAGTGAGTGGACAGCGCAGTAAGGACAAAGCATGGCAATCAAGCGTGAGTATTTATAATCACTGTGATAAATAGTTCAGTAAAGCACATTATTTTTCTTAGAGCACAATAATTAAATGTAATTTAAAACGCTACAGTACATTTATGCAAAGTGCTGTGTCCTAATTGCAGGAATTGACTGTATTTTTTTTAGATATGTTACGTTGCACTCAGAAAATGACTTTTATAATACCTAAACACCAAATATTTTCTCCATGATTAGTGGGTATAAACTAATAAGAATAATACGAGTCAGGTGTTGGGTCTGGAAAATGCAACTTAGAATGGTTGTATGGACTCAAATTAAGGGACCACCTCCATTGTCTATTGTAAAATCATATGCATAATCGGATATTTTTCCTCACTGCGCTGACTTGGATAAATTGCTAATTCCATCTTCTCTGATTCAATCTAAACTACTAAAAGCAACATTACTGTAATAGCCTTACCGTGACAAGGCCATACTGTAACTATTAGAACTGATGTGCGCTGTGGTTTCAAATAGATCTACAGTGGCAAAAGTAAGCAATAAGAAGTAGCTACACTATAGTATACCCGAAGTACAGTGCTGGACATTCATTCCGTCATACTGCTAGTGACATTTTCCGATGCGGCAGACGTGCAAATCGAAGTGATAGAGTGCGAACCGTGCTAAAAAACGGTAGCCCTTGGGTGACGTCACTGGCTAGAGACAAGCCTTTTTTTCCATTGCCCCCCAGCCGGTGACGTAACTCAAGGCCTACCTCTTCTTACTCACAACAGCGCACACTCTTATCACTTCGATTTGCACTTCTACCGCATCATAAAATGTCGCAAGCAGTATGACGCGCTTAATGTCCAACATTGCACATGGTATTTATAATTGCGAACTGTGGCACTCTTCTTGATCTGCAGGATCCATATCGGCCAACTTTAGGGAATGCTGCTGCTTTAGGAAACATTGTGAACAGCTGTTTCTCTCAGTGACTTTTATCTTTACTAGCCTAGAGATAACCATACTGTTCAAAAATGGCCAATGAAAACCTGCGCCCAAGGCAACTGGTGCTTGCTTCAACGCGAGCTCCTCATCTGTCCCAAGTCACTTCAGCACTGCGTCCTGATACCATGTTAATCAACTACTCATACGAGGATGATGCTCTTCCAGACATCCTGAGTGAGTCACTATAATAGTGATATAACGCAATCGAAGTAATAAATGAAAAATTTTGGTTTCCCTTTAGATTTGGCCAATAAAGGATTGGGAAACGTGAAAGTAGAAAGTGTAGCCTTTCTCACACACAGTTCTGAAATGGAAATTTTTATATCCTCGCCTGATAGCAAGGTAAGATTTTTAGAGTGGTAAAATGTGTTACCACTCCCTCCCAGAATTATATAACTTAACACACCACAATTGTTGGCTAGGTACTGACAGCACAATCTGCTAAGTCGGATGAGGCTATTAGGGACTTCATGAAGAACTTGGTCAACACTTTTGTGGACAGAAACTACCCCCAACCTCGCCTGGATTTTCTGTGCTGTTACGCTGCATTGCATTTCCATGGCCTAAGAGTTGCTCACGAATTAGACACACTTTTAAACGTAAGTTTTAGGCCAGATTGCACCAACCGTACTTGGGTTTTCCTCTTACTAATCCTTGTTATATCCGTTAAAGAAAAGTATCCCAGATTTATTATTCATATAATCCAACTATACCTATATGGTCAACATTTTGTCAATATTTAGATTCCAGTGGGAATCTGCAAGGACTTGCTGGGCTTGGAAGCTCAAGTTGGGCTTCATCCTCTCCCAGCATGTTCCCTTGGGGAAGTCTATTTCAACGTCGTTGTGCTGGAAGAGAAACTGAAAGAATCCATGGAAGGGTCACCCAAACATATAAAAAACATGGATGCGTACGAAAAGATCCGTACTGTAGGAAAAGGTGATATTAGCAAATTCGTGCAATACAAACAGTCTCTAATAAGTATGGCATGTCTATTACAGGAGCTTTTGGCACGGCAGTCTTATACCGAAGGAAAGACGACGACTTTCTTATTATTGTGAAGGAAATCAACATGCATGATTTGACAGCTGCTGAGAGACAGCTAGCGTTGAACGAAGCGCAGATGCTTTCCTTGATGGATCACCCCAATATAATTAGGTAAATGAGCAGTTGATGAAGTGGCTTCCAGCTAGCTTAATGTGCCGCATTACTTACAGTTACTACGACAGCTTCGAACACGATGGTACTTTGATGATTCAAATGGAGTATGCCGATGGCGGTACATTGTCCCAGTACTTGAGGAAACAAAATAATCATCTGAGTGAGATGGAAATTTTGGGCATTTTCAGACAAATAGTGATGGGAATACGCTACATGCATGAGCAAAACGTATTGCACAGGTGAGTGGACTGTTCTTATTTGTTGATTTGGGGTCAAACACCTATTACTCATCTTTTCAGAGATCTTAAAACTGCAAACATATTTCTGAAGAAAGATGGATCTGTCAAAGTGGGTGATTTGGGAATAGCAAAAATGCTCACCACAAGACATGGAAACGCTCAGACTGTACTGGGAACACCATATTACATTAGTCCAGAGATGGTAATTATAACGTGGTCATCCCTTATAAAATCACATGCATCAAAGACAGCAGAAATGGGCTGATTCTGTGACTTTTACCTTATCAAAGTATTATTTTTATACTTTCAGTTAGCAATTAGGCAATTAATGGCTCTGTAGGCCCTATACAGTAATGTGAAGTAGCCTATTTCTTCTCAGAAGTTCTACTGCTCCAAGAGTACTTGATTTTTAACAACACAACTATAAAATATAATAATTACTGAGACATGAGTTATTGTTACGAATTTATTGTACCATAGTATTTTAAAAAATTTAATCGTGCTGATTATATGAGTCCATTGCACTTTAATAACAACAAGTTCTTTTGACTTTCGTATAAACTGAATAAAAAAATCCATACAAATAATATAAGTAATATCCTTTATACCATCTTGACAGTGTGAAGGGAAAACGTATGATAAAAAATCGGACATTTGGGCATTGGGATGCATAATCTATGAAATGGCATGTCTTCAGAGGACATTTGAAGGCTCCAATCTTCCTGCTCTTGTCAACAAAATAATGAAAGTAAGTTATAAGGTAGGTTATAAGTTATTTAACCAATATTTTGATTTCCGTATTTCTAGGGGCAATTTCAACCCATACCAGGGGATTATTCCCCTGGATTTCGTCATATGATACATGATCTCTTGCAAAGAGATCCTGACTTTAGACCTTCAGTAGAAGAACTGCTCGAAGTCCGACTGCCTTCTTTGATGGGCTCTCAGTACGATGTGAATCGTGAATACAAAAGTTTATCCGCTAATATTAGTGCAAAGACATTCTCAAAAAGTTTTACATCAGAAAGTCAAAATTCAACGGATCGGTAAGTAATTTTTTTTATTTGGTCGGCTTTAAGGCGAAACCCTACTGAAAATATCTCGATTTTGACTGAAAAATGCGATTTTTAGTTTTCTTTGGTTTTTTTAAAGCTTCTCTGGACCCTAAACTAATAGGAAACATCCAATTTAGTATACCTGGCGACTCATGAAAGTGCTTTAAAAATTCCCCAGAATACCGCATCACATCCAAATCACCAAAATGCAGGCATTCCTTGATTTCTATTATTTAATTTTTCTGCATGGTCCCAAACCGTCTCATAAATAGGCATAACGAGCGACCAATTTCAAATTCCCGGCCGAAATTTTTCTTTTGAGTGAGCCATCTACTGGTGGGCAGTCAAATCTGGAGCTAAGCATAAGGAAAGGAAGTTGAGTAATAGTTTGTTCATTTGTTGTTGTTGAGACTGCGTCGTACTTGAGGATTGGACTGTACTGCCGTTACCCGTACGGCCGTACTCTTCTCCAACGTTGCTGAGCAATAGCAAGTGGTGTGGGACTACCAACCAAAACAGGCACCCAAAACAACGCTACAGTAGGGGTAAGATAACTCGTGCGTTTGGGGAGGTGTAGGTGGCTTATTGTGTCCTTGACAACCATAATTAGACCCGCTCGCTGTTGAGTTTTTTTTGTATGGAATTTAGAACGATTGGTGGGGAAATATTTCCCCTCTTCTGGGCGTAAAGTGTACACAAACTCATCTCATTCCTGAGGTTTTAGACATAACGCCCATCTCCTTTGAAATCGAATCCTGATTGGTCAACTGGTAGGGGGCGGGGCTAATAATTATGGTTGCCAAGGACACAAGCCACCTCCCATAACACATGAGTTATCGTGTCCTTACTGTACAAGGGGAAGCCCTGTCTGAAGCTACCATTGCTCTTAGCAAGAGAAGGGATGAGAGGAGGAAGAGTGAGGTACGAAGTGAAGCTGTAGCCAAGAGAGAGCGCAAGAAAATTCACAGGGCCAAGAAGACTGATGAAGCTGCCCAAAAAAAGAGGAGGGACCAACATATGGGGCTGCAATGTTCTGAAAAATTGAACAAATCTGTTTATCAATTTTCATACGTGTTTTTCTCAAAACAACCTTTTTCAGCGTTCTAACCGTTCCATGTGTCTCAGTTTTTGTCGTAGAGGGTTAGGTATATGCACAAACCATGTTTAAGGTGTGAGGAACAAAACTGAGCATGGCCATTATCGTTACTTGACAACTTTTTTTAATGCAAATATTTGTTCGAGGAAATTTGCCATATTTTGATATTTTACTTTAGTACGTGCACATAAAAAAATCTGCAGATGAATTTGCTCAACATCTGCTATTGCCAATGCTCAGTTCTGTTTATTAAGATTGTATTAGTGTGTGAGAAAATATCTGATGTCTGAATCACTTTTATAGACGCATGGAGCGTTTACAAGTTATCAATGAAGAATGTGTTATATAGGCCATAAAATCTTAACAACTGAACATAACTAATTAAAAATTGTTTTAGGATATTCTTAAAGTATCTTCAACATGGTACTAACATGATGCCTTGATACGTTCAGTATCAACAAATATATTTTTTTCAGTAGGGTCTCGCCTTAAGTTCTTTTCATTATAAAGTTAAGTTCATTTTGTTTCCAGCAGTAAACACATAATAAGCGGGGCAGTTGGGGTTATCCGATATTATAATGTCTCTACAGGGTGTCTAAACTTTTTTGTCCGATAACTGATCGGACAAAAAAGTTGAGACACCCTGTATATACTCTAATGATGCTTTTTTTTTACATGTTAGTAATGCATATTGTTAATTGCCATTTAATTTTTGCATGCCTCTCTGGTACAGGAAAACAACACAGACACGGTACTGTATATGTGTTGTACTACGAACATAGTTATCTAATTGCTTTGTGAAAACGTCCTTAACCCTTAACTAGTAACGTGGGGTCATTTTTGACCCCAAGCTTGCGGAAATTAGCACTGTCAAATAACTGGTTAATCAAGAGCCAAAAGCTTGTGTGTATTCCTCGATCACATCTTTGTTTATGTGTTAATAACCTTTAAATTTTTCAAAAAAAATTAATAGCGGTCCAAAAACGGCTATAACAAAGGTTATGTGCGGCTGGGGTCAAAAATGACCCCACGTTACTAGTTACGTTTGGATTCCTCATTCCTCTTGGATTCATGCCTGCCAGTGAGAAGCTTTTATTTTTTTGCTTCAAACGGTCAATGCAGTTACCTCTATCAATGAAATTTGTAGTCATCAACCTTAGATACTTTACAATACAGGTGGCCATGTACTAATGGCAAACCTGCCATAGACGATGCAATAATAAAGTTTTTTGCCCGAGATATTAATAATACAACTATTAATGTAGAGGAAATATATTCATCTTTTTACACACCTAATATATATAAAAATTTGTAAATAGTTTCAGATATGGGTTTGGCCTGCGCTCTCTATACTTATACACTGTCATATAGCCGTTATTTTGAAAGTATTACTTGTATGGCATTTAATGTAGAGGACATATCATCATCATTTGAGACTTTATATAGAGAAAGCGTATTTATGAATTGTTAGCGTTGGCGGCTGCTGAGGTATCTATAATTATACGCAGTTGACGACTATTTGCATAGATATCACACTTAGTAACGTGACCTATAAGTTTCTTTTATTACCTACGCATCGTCCATAATGTAAACTTAATTTGCATGGCTTTAAAATTTTAATTTTATGAATTCGAGATCAAATATAATTCAATTACCACGTGGGGTCAAAAATGACCCCACGTTACTAGTTGCGTTGCTCGAGTTCACATTACTAGTTAAGGGTTAATTATTTTGGTGCTATGCAATAAGAGGTTATTAACGAAATAATTGGCACATCTAAGGCTATACGTAAGCTAACTATTGCAGTAAATATAGTGTTTAGAAACTGTTATTATCGACTAATAGTTTTCTCTGTAACATCTGGAGTGCTCTGACGTTGATTGTAATCATGCAATGCAAAAATCGTGTCAAAATAATTCAATCCTCTTTGTACAGGTCTGTAGTATATCATATGACAGCTTATGAGTCGGGCATATCTCTAGCTCCAGTTCCACTTCCTCCACGTAGTCGGATCAAAGAACTCTCCGTGAGCAACAGTCACATGATCGCATTAACTGCAGGTATGTTATGGATTTTATTTTACTATGCCTGGAAATTCGAAGTAAAAGTCGTCTCAAACGTATTTTCAAAATTGGGTTCGAACCCAAGACCTGACTATCCCGACTTTTTTCAGAGTGGTTGGTATTCACTTGGGGAGAAGATCGTAAAGGTCAACTGGGTCACGGTCAGTTGGAGCCGTGGAGATCACATCCTGAATGTGTAGAAGCACTCAAAGGAAAAGCCATAACTAGGTAAGATGGAATGTAAGAGATTATTAGTAGCATAATTATAGCCGTTTATGGTCACTAACGACTTGTCAATTTTCAGGGTGGGTGCAGGTGAAGGATTCAGTGTGTTTGCCAGTGACACAGGCATGATGATGACTTGTGGAGACGGTACCTTCGGATGTTTGGGGCATGGTGACTGGAACAGCACATCTCGTCCCAAACTCATTGGTAGGTTACTCCAGAATTCATCTTCATGGCATAATAGAGCATACCATTTGGTCTATTAGTAACATTGAAATCACTAAAATGTGAACAAAACGAGTTGCCTCTGGGACTATAATAAATAATCGTCACTAGTTTTGGGACACAAAAGTGTCCCCGAACGATATTTTTCTTTCCATTTGTTTCTACCGTTTGTCACGCGGTTTGGCATAATGACTCGAACTTCGGGACCATTTTTAATAAACACTATACCTTTAGGACCAGTTTAGGACGCTTCAGTAAAGTATTTTAAACTCACCTTCTCTTTATGATGAGTCATGAACGTTGCATTTCAGAAACTCTTTTAAGTGTAGATGTAGCCTTAGTGAGTTGCGGACCTCAACATGTTCTGATTGCAAGTGGTGAAGGAGTCGTATACTCCTGGGGTCGCGGCGATGGAGGTCGCCTCGGTCTGGGTCACGAAAATGACTGGTGAGAGTTCACTTGATTTGAGAGTTAACATAAGTTATATTCAGTGTACGCTAGTAAAATTCATTGATTTCAGTTGCTTGCCACAGGAAGTCATTTTGCCAGAAGATGTAAGGATCAGAAAAATTGCATGTGGTGGAGACGGAACAATTTTAGTTGCAGAGGATGGTGTTATGTATGCTTGTGGCAACAATGCCGCAAATAAACTTGGATTGGAAGAGAAAAAAGGAATCATGGCTTTTGCACGTCTTGTACCTTTGAAGGTGAGCTACACCATATACTTAAGTTAATATATTTTGATTATGTTATAACCAAGTAATTGCATGACACAATTTGACATGGACATACAGTAGGCCTACTGTATAAGAACACTAGGTTGAATCTTCATTCAACACCTTGACATTTTTTCATGGTCACTTGGAGTTTCAACTTACAAAGGCTATATAAGTTCCACTCTATTATTTTTTAAAAAAACTTTGTTACAATATTGCTACAGTATTGTTACACCATGGCTTCCCTATTGCGTAATAAACCCAGAAACGACGTCCCTGCTGTAACATGTGGGTTTCTTTACTAGATGTGTTGCCTGCCTCGAAACAAGCATGAACGATCAAACAATACAGAATAGTGATTTATTTTCGAATATTTAAATGGATATGTTTATATGTTTTATATGTTTATATGTTTTTTTCTCTATAGTCCAGAGATGAAAAGGTGTTAAAACCTCGAAAGATTCGGTCAGTTCCTTGTCCTGTGGTGGAAGTTACCATGGGCCCTACCTTCACTGCTGTTCTCACAAATGAGGGAAACGTCGTGACATTTGGAAACAACAGTGAAGGTCAGCTTGGAAGAGGGAACTCCTATTACTCACCAAGCCCTGCACCTGTCAAAATAATGGACAACAAAGGTGTTTCTGTAAGTGCCGTAACTTATCAGATGAAAAGCGACTCCCACATAAGCTTACAGGGTGATCATTTGACAGCCAATAAAATAACCATGCAAAAGTAACTTCTAAAAATAAGCAATCATGCCAACAAATAGCCATAGCGATCGGACAAGTATTTTGGATCACCCTGTATACAGGGTGGTCCAAGTTCAAGTGTCGTTTTATAACGGCGATTAATAGAAGCACTTAACGATGACGTAGCAGCGACGTGTAAAATTTCCCACTTCGATTGCACCGAAGATGTGCCGAAGTGGGACATTTTACGCTTCGCTGCTACGTCATCGCAAAATCACTGCTATTAATCGCCGTTATAAAGCGACACTTGAACTTGGACCACCCTGTATACTCGTACAGTAGTAGTGCTGAAGACAGCAAAAATATTATATTGTTAATCTTCTCTCCCAGATGATACAATGTGGGCCTACATTCATGATGGCAGGTACTGCTGACAATGCCCTGTACATGTGGGGAACCACATACATAAACCCCGATACGCCATCAGAGGTGAGTGTGAATTAAATAGGCCTACACGGTGTACTATCCCTATATGTTGATGATCCTCATATAGGGGACACCCCTGGAATTCAAATGCGAAATATTTCTGATTAATTCTTCTACTCTTTCCACCTCCCCTCTGGGGATTGTTAACATGGTATGTGACACCCTGTATATGTCCAAAACATGGCCTACTGTATAAATAATTGTCTTTTGTTGGGAACGATTTAAAAAAGGCTTCTTTCCAGCTCTCTGATTTGACCACAACAGGATCATCTTTGATACCAGGATCCTCTGTTCCATCATTGCCTCATGATTTTGAGGTGTAGTACCTATTGTCATTTCTTAGAGATATGTCTTACAATAACTATGTGACTGAATTCCAGAAGCAGAGGGATTCTGATTTTAGCGGCAGTAACCGCAGTAATTCACGTCTGCTCTCCTCTTACAAGCAAGACATCCGACTGCGACAAATAGTCACCGATCCTCAGGAAATTTTGGCGTAAGGTTTATGGTGCAAAACTTTGAAAGTTATGATTGAGAGACCCCTATACTGGTGGGTATTTGAATTTCTGTTGGACTAACTGTTTTAAATTACAATAACTGATTAATAATAGTAATAAATTGCTTAGTCTAAACATCTCTAGCCACTGTCAATGATGCTCTGAAAGTAATAATCAATTACCGCACTTCTTACAGACTGTACTCATCACCATCTCAAGTCCATTTGGGAGAAACGGTGAACTTGGTCAGCTTGCACTCCCAACACCAAAACGTCTACATTATGGTCGACACCACAGCTCCTCTTGCTAAATTGCCTGCAAACCTAAGGCCCCTTGAATCCGGGACACAGGACACACTTATATCAACTACAGTGACGCAGAAGAATAGCCAAGCTACGTCCCTTGCACCACATGTAGAAATATCTGAGGATGAATATGAAGCTACTGTAGGACCGGTGAGAACTTATCAGATGACCTATAAAATGCTTGATTTACTTACAAAAATACCATATCTCATGGAGCAAGCCTACTAAAAGATAGGGTCTGCAAAAAAGTTTCCAAACATAATTGGCATTTATTTTAGCACTGTATTAGCAAAGTACCTTCTTAGCAATCTCCCCCTCCTTGTATTCTTCACATTTCAAAAGTACTGATGGTTGTAGTAGGTATAGCTACAAACTGGATAGGTGTGTAGGAACAGAACATTATTCGGCGTATAGTAAGCTTACTTGCCTATACCTTTCTTGATGCCATTCTATGTATGAGTATGTTAAAATTACTGTCATCTTGTCCAGGTACCTCAGTGGGTGCAGGCTGAACTCGACTCTTCGGATGCAGCATGGAAAGAAGAGAAATGGAAGGAACCATCTTCTCATCCATTTGGAATGAGCGAAGAAAGCACAGAACATGAACATGTTCCAGCAATAAATTCGGGAATAACAAAGTAATAGCTCCAATACGACCAATTTTAATCCAATTATGATTATATTTATAATAAAATCAATAGTCAATGATAAGTGCAGTCTGTGAAAGTGTTGGTTATGTAGAAAAGTGGAATTTTTTGTCATTAGACTTCTCGGCATGGTCTAATCATTGTTTGGTCCCGTCGAATAAAATTAACTCCAAAGAATTGCCAAGTGTTGTAAAGAAAATCGTGATGAACACAGCCATGAAAAAGCAGTAGAGCATCCAGTCATCCCAGGAACCAAAAAAGACTTCAATAACGCCTGCGACGTTTGTCTGGGATGCCTGTTTTGGGACTTGGCACGGAATATCCGGGTGACCTCTGAAAAAAATGCACAATTCTTAATTGCATTCGTGCAAACTTTTCCACCAAATGCTAAGATCTGCGTTATGTAAATCTATGTTATTCACTAGTATTTACAATAAATAAATACTTTGTCACTGTCACTTCTGAGCCAGAATGAACAAATGTTGAGTTTTTACTGTCTTTGAATCTGTAATCTTATAATGATAAAAGGGTTTTCATTGCATTTTTTTTTTTTAAATTCATACCCCGTTATCAGCTCTAGGGGGGAAGTTTTTTTTTGTTTTGCCTGGAACTCTGCTTTCATTTTACTGCGCTTCTTGGGATAGGATAGGGGCGGAAGGAAGCGGCTGTGGCCTATTATAATTACGGAAACAACTCCGGAATTTTCCTGGAAGGACCGTGGGAAACCACAGAAAACCACGGTCAGAGTTGCCGGCCCCGGGATTTGATCCCAGGACCTCCCGATTAGCAGTCGGACACCACATCCCCTACTCCAAACTGCTTCGGTTTTTCATTGCATAATGTAAGAGATACATGAGTATTACCGCTCTTTCAGCAAAGGCTGACAGTCCCATATGCAAAGCTTCCATCGTCATACCCTGCTGAACTGTGATAGCCATGATTCCCATACTTTGAGCCTCTACAATTCCAGATATGTCTTCATCGAAAAACAACACTTCGTGGGGTGAAAATTGTGATACACGCAGGATCCTAAGGAAAACAACACATTGGAATTAGCTGTAGCCTACACACTTCGCCCTCATAGTATTACCCTAGCAGGTTACCCGGTGCGGGTATGTTGGGGTGCTGATAAAGGTATAGGGGTACGTATAATTTATGAAGTTTGTTTGTAAAATGTGTGTACCAAATACCATACACTCGAAACTCAATATGCCTTAAAATAGGCCTTATTACAAGTCACAATAAGCCAGAGTTAGTCACTATCTGTGATAGTTTTCTCTTATTGCGTATTGTGACGTCTTCCATTTGACCTACCCTTTTGTCACACGGACTGACCTTCTTAAAGTGGTTACGGCCACTTTCTCCTTGTAGGTTCTGTTGGGGGGAATTTTCGGCTTGGAAGCCACTCCACATGTCCGCCGGACGGTCGGTCGGCCGTGCGTGGCCATGAACCATTGTGTGGGTTCCAGAATATGTTTCGGAAGCTACACCACATTGCTCGCACCTTCGCTCTACCCTCACATTACCCCCGCCCCTTACAAATTTCCTGGCTACGCCGCTGTAAGGAGGACCTAGCTGCTCCTCATTATCCGCTGGCACCCCAATATTTGGGAAAAGCCATGATGTATATGAATGAATGAATTATTGTGAATGCCATCTACATATTATATATTATATAATACAGTATTATAGTATTGGCTTCTTAGCCATTGAAAATGAATTAAAGTAAAGTTGTACCCGGCACAGCTATTATCATATCGTTTAACTGTTATACAGGGACATATAGCATAATGGTAAAATATAGTTGACATTGTAATGTGACTAATGTCTATCATATTGTAGGCCTAATATAGTTGACATTGTAATGTGACTAATGTCTATCATATTGTAATATAGTTAACATTGTAATGTCTATCATATTGTAATATAGTTAACATTGTAATGTGACTAATGTCTATCATATTGTAGGCCTAATATAGTTAACATTTGTAATGTGACTAATGTCTATCATGTCTATCATATTGTAATATAGTTAACATTGTAATGTCTATCATATTGTAATATAGTTAACATTGTAATGTCTATCATATTGTAATATAGTTAACATTGTAATGTCTATCATATTGTAATATAGTTAACATTGTAATGTCTATCATATTGTAATATAGTTAACATTGTAATGTCTATCATATTGTAATATAGTTAACATTGTAATGTCTATCATATTGTACTGTAATATAGTTTTCATTATATTTTGTCATAGTAGCGGTGATTATGGTAGCAGTTATTTGTCAATCGCGCATATATGCACCTCCCTGTGTGTGACGGTTATTTTTTCCAGGTGACGTCAGTCGCGTCACGCGTCAGCATCCAAAATCAAAGATGGCGACGTGCTGATTTATATTATTCCTTGTTTTGTTTGCGGATTTCCCTGGTTTGCCATGTTTTAGCGAGGCAAAAGGCCGTTGGCGTGAAGAAGGTAAAAAGAAGCAAGGTGAGTGGTTCAATAATGCTGTCAGAATTCGGTCGTGAAGGGCTCTAAGTCTTGGCTCTTGAGCGAGTCACATTTCATGCTGACTGCATTTTAATGAAAGTGTGAAAGGTACTTGTGTTGGTGTTGTCTGTGTGGCCTTAGAGTGACCGCACCAGTACTGTCCGTCTTGTGGGTCCCGCCCAGCGAACGTCATTGTGGCTCTGCCAATAAATAAATATATAACGAACACGTGGCCTCTCAGTCTTTTCCTGGGCCCCTGCAGTATGTAGGTAAGGTTTGCAGTTTGCAAAGCCACAATCATGTGTCCATGGCGGGTATCAGGAAACGAAAATGTGCAGTGTTAAATAGTGGGATCGTAATTAATGAGTGAAAATGCTAGATTGTATAACTTGCTGTATTAAGTGATTTTCAGTATTGCACTGCATCTGTTGCAATTGCCTTATTTTTAATCATTTTCAGGGCCATGTCGTTGGTGGAAAAAATCAAGAAGGAGATCAAGGAGGAAGAGGAGGAGGAGGAGGAGGAGGAGGAGGAGGAGGAGATCAAGAAGGAAATCAAGGAGGAGGAGGAGGAGATCAAGGATGAGATAACGACAGAGGAGACATGGCTTCTTCAGATAAAGGAGGAGATGCCTTCCTGTCTGGAGGATGACCCCAACTTTTCTGATGGCTACCTTACAGGGGATAAGGCAGGTGTTAAAGTGGAGGAAGTTGAAGGCAGTGGGGTTGAGGTAATAAGCTTGTGGAATATCTCTGTTAGTTAGTTAGTCTGTAAGGTATATGGGTGATTCTCCAAAAACTTACCAATACTATTTCCCGGCATAATAACTCAAAAATGGATTGACTGAGAGAGTTGATTTTTTTAAACGTTTGTAGAAGCAGTTGACACCTAGCCATCAACATGCAAACAAAGAAACTGCAAAGAAATGTCTAATGGCCTAAAATCACTCCTCTTGGCATGTCCCAATCTTATTTTAAAGCATGCTATATTTTCTTACAATTTTATCATTAACATTAGACAAGTTCCAATACTATAATTAAATTGTACACACTTGAAGGCATAAAACAACATTTTAAAAACAATTTAATCATTTGGCACGACCTTGCTGCATCACTCCAAATGTGTCCCAAGTTTTCATGTTACTCTCCCGGATCAGGATATTTTTTCAAAATTTGCAATGAAACAAAGGGATTTTTAACTCAGCTATTTGGCAACACTGCTTCTCCATGACACCTTGATTTAACTACGGATCGCTGTGCAAGAGGTACGTCTCCTAGTGGGTTAAAAAATTAAGGAGCTTTAAATTCAGTTATGTAGCACATTTTGCGTTCACACTCCTGGCTCACTTTTCTATGGCACATAATAACTCAAATGTTTTGAAATAAATGTGATTCCATGGCATGAAGGAATGTTATCACCTGACAGATTTCTAGAGTCAACGTTTATTCTGGACATTGATATAATTATTGATATTAAGCCAGATACATCCGAAGGGAATTCTTCCGACTCCCAACATTCCTGACAATAATATTTAATAATATTAATATTTTAACAAAATTATCGTTATTGAACAAGATGCGACTGAAAAAATTGGCCATCATCAACTAGTGTCTGAAAAATTAATATTAAAATTCCGGTAGCTTTTTAGTGCCTGCTGTGGCCATGTCAAGTGCAAAGAAATTGCAAATTCTCGACTTTTGAGCCCAGGTTTTCACTACCTAGTTCACTACTTGCGGGACAGATATTTAAAAACTGAGTTTCACTTTTTGATCTAATATTATGAGGAACAACGTCCAATAAAAATTATTGCGGTTAACTGCAAACTCAATCCTGGAAGGTTCCAACCGGTTTCAAGCATTTTAGAATATGAGAGTTAGGTCCCCCTATTTTTACCTTGTTTGTGACCTCATATAGAGTAAATGTGAATTTTTCCTCATTTTAAAAACAAGTTTTGAAAGTCATTAATTTTTGCTTTGAAAATGGCAAGTTTTTGGAGAATCACCCGTATATGAGAGTATATGTGTAAATCAGATCATAACCGTGATATCAGAGGACTGCTCATTGTCGTCCTTAATATGACACTTAACCATTACAAGCATTTAATTTCAGCCATCAGTGGGACATGAATTGTTGTCAGAGGACAGTGGTTTGATCCGCACTGTCAGTGTCAAACCAGGATCAGAAGCAGTGGAAGGCCCTTGCAGAATGGAAATTCTGAAGAGTTTCAGGATGAAAAAGCAGACCCATTCAGAAGAAAGTCTGGAGAAAGGAAAGGTGGGTCACATGGCATACAAAGCAGAATTATTGTATTGTTAAAATTTTTATGCTATATTTTTTTTGTAGGCAAGCTCAGATCAAGAGAGCACTAAAGTGCAGACTTTTTTCCCTTGCTCTGTCTGCGAAAGAGTGTTTGATGAGGAAAAGAAGGCCAGAGCCCACAGACGTACTCACACTACTTACCCGTGTGATGTTTGTGGTAAGATATACAAGACTTGGGGAACTCTGATCAGCCACAAGGAAGCCCATCCAGGAGAAAAGCCCCACAAGTGCACCAGATGTGACAAGTCATTTTTTTCGGAGTTCAAGCTACAGCTTCATGCTTCCTCCCATGACGCTGGTGATGGTGCTGAACTCGGGTGTCGCATTTGCAAGGTGACCTTCAGCAAAAGGAGAGCATTTTGGGCGCATACCAAAGTTCATCAGCGAATTCATGTTTGCAATATTTGTGACAAGGCTTTCAAATCTGACTCTGACTTACTGAGGCATGCAACTGTACATGTGGAAGAGAAACCATTTGCTTGCGATGTTTGCAACATAAGATTTAAATCTATGATGTCCATGAAATATCACAAGCTATCGGTGCATGTTGAGCAGGGGCAATTATTTAAATGCAAATTCTGCCCCTCCACTTTCAAGAGAGAGGAATACCTCAACCGTCACTTGGGAAGATACAGGGGGACAGGCCCAGGGAGCACGAGGATACATAAGCAACATCCACCAAAACCAGTCATTTGCCCCTATTGTTCTAAGGCTTTCAGAGGCAAGAGGGACGCAGAAGACCATATTCGGCAGAAGCACACTGGGGAGAGGCCTTACACTTGTGACATTTGCGAAAAAAGATTTGCAGGTAGACGCCATATCGCAAAGCATTTCAAGGATGTACACGTAAGGAAAAGCCACTCAAACAGCAATAAATGAGTGAAATGTTTTTAAACTGACACTTGTGTTTGATTATTATGTGCGATGAATCCAAAGCAGTGCAGTGGTTGGGACATGGAATTTTAGATACATTTTAATACTCTCAGGTCAAAAAATGTGCTATGATTTCTATTTTTTTAAAAAAAGGTATTCAGATGGCAAAAATAATGTAAATGAAAATTATGAGGCTGCCTACAAGCAGTCCTCTATTGGCAATAAGCATCTTTAGCCTACATCAACTGTTTTTACTTCTTTCAGACCTATTTTACTGCTTGCATACAAATGCTGGTGAAATCTCCATTAAACATAATAATAAATAATAATACAGCAATTATGTAACTAATGTACTATATCATATTATAACTAATATGATATAATAATATGATTAACAAATATACTGTGCATTATAACCAATATGTCGTGGTATTATGTACTAATATCTAATGTCATGTCATGGAACACTAATATTTTTTCATGATATAGAGGCTAATACATAACCAGTATGCACCAACATTATAAATAATATACCTAATACCAAGCTACTACAATATAGTAATGTAATATTTAATGTTTTAATGATATTTTTGTCATAGTAGCCAGTAGCAGTAATATTGATGGTTGCAGTTATTTTCTAAATCACGCAGCTCTTTTCAACTGCTCAGCGACAGCGATTCATGTCCCATCACTACTACTTGATCATGCCTTTACAGAACATGCGTCAGGTGTGCTTCAGGTAATTAATCGTCTATGTGTATGTATGTTTATATATACCGTACTATATATATAGACACACACCCCCCCGTGATAGGCCTCCACGGGCTTTTTTTGGGGGGGTGGCACACCACCATCAGTTTTCTTATATTTTTTCTTCATCTCCGGTGCAAGGAATCAAGGACATTAGGTAAGGATATGGATTTTCGGGGAGGGGATACGGGTGCAGGTTCAATGACTCAAGTTTGGGCCATGTGCAGTCCCCCAGGAGGTTAGGTTGCCAGACACCTCCTTGGTACAGGACAGAGACCCTCCTGACACAGGTGAAAGGGAACTCCCCAGGCGGGGCGGGGGCTCGAACCTGGGGCCTTTCACTCAGCAAGCCGAGACGTGGTGCAGAAAACGCATATCCCCTGAGATAGTCCCACAATAATTTTGGCTGCCTCACCGTGCTGCGTATCTAATAACAACAGATCCCAAAACAACCGGCAATAAATGGCATCAATTTTGATCTGATATTTTGTGACCTTAAACTAAAGAAATGTGCTGCCTTCAGCGATCGTTTTACTAAACCTAACTGTAGAGTACATCTTCCGAAAAGGCATATTCCCATACATCCTCGACTCGCATGCACTCGCATAGGCTAGCTATGTAGACCTAAATTATCAGCACACTTTCCGACCAGGTTTTTCTATCTGCGCATAACAATTTGAAGAAGGGCGAATATCCATTAAATTTATTACACTTAAATAAATTTAATAATCTTCTAATAGTGACCGCCAAAGGAAATCGATGCATTGCTCCAAAGCAATCCAAAAATTTGAGCTTATACAGTGATAATACTGCGATTTGTGAGGGCGATTTTAAATTATTAGCTCTCCACTAAAACTGAAATGGTCTAGTCGCCCTTTCTCCTTAATAGCGACGATATGTTGATTGGGTTTTGACCACTTCCAATAACTGAAAAATATTATTCAAAAAAGGCCCAATTTCCAAATTTTCGCGATTTTTTTCTCTCCCCACGGTATTTCGTAATTTAGCTGAAACTTGATATGCAGTGTTACGGCATAGGTTTGTACAGCTGTGATTCCCCCCCCCCCCAGCAAAATCCAAGATGGTGTAGCAACATTTCGGCCCAATTTATTGGGAAAAAACCCTTACATTTTGAAAATATGGTTTCTTGACTGCCCCGAAGTCAAAAACAAATTCCAGACAAAATGAATGGTCATTATGAGTTACGAGTGACCTAAGGAACATGGAAATAGAGATTAATTTCCATGCCGGACAGGAAAAAAAGTTGATTTTTGTTGCATAGTGCAATAATGGCAATAATTTACTTATAGGAATTAGGGCCCCAAAACGTGGGCCCGACTACCTGTTCACTGCGGGAAAGAAAAATGTGTCTCATACTTGTGTATTAGCTCTTTCTTGGTTTCGAAGGAAAATGCGTCGTAATCAATCAAATGATTCCATCCAAAAAGAGCCAACAAAGTTGTGGTGCTCAGCACATCGGTAGTTCTGTTAATGGCAGCCATCTTGAATCCATAAAAATTTATAGCGTGGAGAATTTGGAGTACATCCTTGTAAGGGCTAATCAGCTGGTTGGCTCGATCAACAACGGAGCCATCTCTGTAACGGTGATTATATTAGTGTTATCAGTGGTATGCTCATCAAACGCATAATAGAAAAGTACAAAGTGGCCAAAAAATCAGGATAGAGCCTGTACAGTACTAGTGTATTGCTGAGAGGGGAAGACTAGGACGCGTTTTATTCGTTTGATTGACGAGACGAATAAGTGAGGTGCCCATCGTTCCTGGTTGTACTGGTCAGGGTAACCTCCATGAGTGCCTCCCCCACCTAGAGAGGGTATGTCTCTCCGACATATTGGACCTAAATCAGATTGGATCTGCATGCAGTGAAAAAATGTCCTTGAAAAAAAAAATTTGGACGCTTGCCAATTTCCTATCCTCCAGCATGCAATCTAGGTCTAATACGGACGCCCCATAAGGACTACGTGGAGACAATACCCTGGTTAGGGTGGGGGAGGCAACCATGTAGAGGACCCTGGTCCTGGTGAAGCAGCCTAACGTATTATTCTCATTGATTAAACATTTTTATGCACACTGTGCTATTATTTCGTGTTATTATATCCGTAGATAAAAAGGACACTGCACTTCCCCTCCCACGCCGATAATCCCTTCTGAAAATGACACCAACAACCTCGTCTGTACTTTTGGTGTTCCCACGAGAATTACATGTCCTTAGGCCTAAAGGTTAAAGAATCAGCATGCTGCCAATAACCCACGTGTGAGGAAATTCAACGAACTTCGATATCTGGTTACCGTTACATACACCATTACGAATTTACGACACACATAGATAAGAGCAAGTATCACAATCGGCCAACGCTGAAGATGCTTTGTCCTGGGCGAACATAATAAAATTCGTCCTCCCCATTGCAGCGGTTACATTTTCATTATGTATATTATCACCTTGTTTTTTTTCTGGATCACCTGGTTCACAATAAGTTATGAAGACAACTACTTATAATAGCAAGGAATGGGATGCCTGTGATATACTTCTGGTGCCTTTACACATGCCAGACACGCCCGAGACAAGGGTGGAATTTTCGTCGTACTATACTAGTTACTTCTAACTCAGCAGTACCAGTGTAGTAATGACTTGCTCAAATAATGCAGACCTACATGTGTCCAGATTTTTTGGCCAGAAAATTGTTTTACCGATTTATGTGCAGCGGAGGCATCACCGCCAAATGGACGCACATTGGCCAGGCTGTTTGGTCTATGGGCCAAAATTTAGTCTCATGTTAATAAATAACTGTTCACCACAAAAACCTCACGTAAAGAAATTGTCTATACTTGACTCACCTAGACTCATTATGACTAGTTTCGGCTTCGTATTGTCACAGCAGGAATAGGAGAAACCTGCTTTCAACTGAGCAGCCTCCATCACAAGCGACAAGGGTGCTCTCCGGACACAGAATATGATTTTTCCTACTGGCTTATAACTCTTGTAATCGGAGACGCCTCCACTGCTTTCTACTGAAAACATGAACCAGCCGCGCTCTAATATTAGGCGTATTCAGTAATTAGCGGAAAATCAGATTAGAGTCACGTGATGTCTGAGTTGCTGGCTCCGCCCGTTTAAGCTGATTTGCGAACGGTTTGTTTGCAATAATATTTTCGAGGAAGGGCGGGTGGGTGGAGTGGCGTCTATTTCAAAAATTCCGCACTTCTGACCAGATAGTGCCGATATCGTGTTGGCCCATATTTTTGACGTTCCAAAATTAATTGTGGCGGTTATTCCATACGTATTACTACGTTTTAACATTGATAAATGTTAACAGTGACGACATCACTTGAATAAAATATAGACCTCACACTGCTTATTAAAATAGTCTGGTCTGCATTAATCAAATAGCCAAGAAGCGTTAGTCCATTTTCTCATTGCTGTCCTTAGTTCGACTTCAGTAGTGTTGCAGTTTGTAATAATTTGGCCCGCAACTTTCATTTAGAGAATGTTCCCTTGTCAGTGGGATCCAGCACGTGTTCATCGAATTATTTTTATGCATTTTTCAGTCTCCACTAATCTTGGGAGTTTGTGGCAGATTCGAGTAGATTTGCCCAGTTCAAATCACAATAGTTAAAGGCACACAAGTGGTGAACTGGATATCGACTTGAAAAGACTTTTTAACATCACAATGACTATTACATCGTTTATTAAGACAAAATTGTCCTGTATGAGTGACAAAAAAAATTCACGAAATTTGTTCAGCAAAAATGATGCCTTGTGAAATACCAGAGGCGCGTATTGGTTTTCTGACGGGTAGTTTGGTTGGCCCGCGCCTCCCTTGGGTTGGCTCCCCTGGGGTAGTAGCGGTTGGCGCGCTTGCGGAGGGGCCGCCCAGCGGGGGCATCGTGAAACAGGGAGAAGGAGAAAAAATTAATGGAACGTAAGAATATGTATACCAAATGCTGGCTTTTGAAGAGTGAGACAGTTTAGTATGAATTTTACCGTCAAATTAAAGTCAATCTCATAGCAGATTACTTGAAGCGGCTACTTGTAAATGTCAAATTTAATAGCAGTTTAAGGTAGCAGCTTCTCAGAGGTAGCGACTACGAAGTAGCAGCTAAGCTACTTTCGTCCGATCATTGCTTCAGTGTTCAGTGTTCGGTGATCGTCTGGCAGTTGAAGATGGAAGAGAAGGAGCCCTTGATCAGCACGGAGGAGTGCCCGGAGGAGGAGAAGGAGGAAACAATGGGTTGCATGCATTACAAAAGGAAATGCAAGCTCATTGTGAGTATTGTCAGAATGTATTTAGAATGTATGGGAATGTATGAGAACATTCAAATTGTTCCGCAGTCGCCATGTTGTGGACTCGTCTACACATGTAGATTTTGCCACGATGAACGTGAGGACCACACTTTGAACCGTCGGGATGTGCAGGAGGTTACCTGCATGAAGTGTGAGGCTCGCCAGGAGGCACGGAGGGATTGCGAGAACTGCGGTTCTGTCTTTGGAGAGTACTTTTGCGCCTATTGCAAGCTGTTTGATGACATTGACAAGCAGCAATATCATTGCGATGGGTGCGGGATATGCCGCATCGGAGGCAGGGAGAATTTCTTCCATTGCGAGAAGTGCGATATGTGCCTCCCTGTGCAGCTCCAAAACAACCACAAGGTAATTGGCTGCTGTATGTATGAATAAACCGAGGGGTTAGTCACTTATGAAGTCCTTCGTACACCGAGACTGAAGTCCAGGTGAAGTCCAGCAGAACAAAGTTCGTGAGTCCTTGGAAGTCTGTGAAGTCAATCGTACACTACAGTATCAAGTGACTGACCCCTCAGAAAATATTATCAGTAGAATTGATATTAAATGTGCCATGTTTATGTTCCAGTGTATTGAGAAAGTGTCACGGTCTAATTGCACTGTGTGCCTGGAGGACATCCATACGTCCCGTACACCCGCACACATTCCACCATGTGGACATCTTATTCACCGGAATTGCTTTGAGGATCTTCGCAAGGCAGGACATTACGCTTGTCCCACATGCCAGGTCTCCATGGTTGACATGTCAAGGGTATGTTTCATTACGCCAATGCAGGTCTTGGGACAGTTCAAACTAGATTCGTTGGTTCTTACAGATTTGGGCGCAGCTGGATCATGAGATCCAGACGACACCAATACCGCCAGAGTGCCAGGACTACTGTGTCAACATCCTCTGTAGGGACTGCCATCAGGTAAAAGAAATGTGGTTGAATGTGGCGTTGAGCGTTTTCCGTCCAAAATCAATGCCAGGTTTTTGTGTGTTATGATGAATATGGCTGTTTATAGGCATCCTAGATGGGGGGGGGAGAGAGAGAGAGAGAGAGAGAGAGAAAGAGAAGGTGGGTGAAGTAAATTGTCTTCTGTCTGATTGAAATAGTTTCATCAGCTTTCATAGGATGTATCAAATGTAGTCCTGACGTTTGGCTCTTTTCAGGTGGTTTTGATAGAGTACCATGTGGTTGGTCTGAAGTGCAGCCTTTGCGGCTCGTACAACACATGCATGGAGGGAGCTCCGTACAGAGTACCAGGAAGAGGGACTGAGCAGTCAAACCATGGAGAAGTGGGCGAAGGAGGGGAAGGTGGCTCAAGGATGGACGCAAGCCCGTTGGTCATCGATGAGAATGGCGAGGGTGAACAAGAGGATGATTACGAAGAATTTGCACAGGAGGTCAGCGAAGAGGAAGAAGGGGCTGTGGGTGGGGTTGTAAATGGAACCAGCAACGAGAACTCCGAATGTTAGTCTCAATCTTGGTGCACTGAGACTCTTGTAACTTATTCCAAAATTGGCAGCCTTTACCATGGTCTGCACTTAATTTTTTCCAAAATACTCATATGGTGTCAAAAAAAAAAAAGTGGGATGGTAAATTGCAGTAGGCTGAACCATGGCTGTGTTAAAAAGAGATTGATGGATTTTAGATGGGTGGGGTATGGGGGAGAGAAATGCATTTCGTGTTTATGTGAGGTATCATAAAAAAATAAATTTAATCGATGTGTTAGGATTCATTTTCTGTCTGGATTTTAGGGACAGGATACAAATCACCATGTTATATGTTGCAATTTTTGAAGTGTTGAAATAATTTTAATTCCTTTGTAACATTGTGTTGTGCTGATACCATCATCACATGGTGTGGAGTAATCATTACAAGCAGAATCTGTATGAGTAAGTTCTTCCCTTCATATTGCACTTCTTTATTTTGAACATTTATTTTTTTGGTATAAAAAATGGTCATTCAACATTGTTAATATCTCTCCCATTATGCTCCATCTCAATAAATTGCGCCTCAAAAAGCATTGTTTTAATGGCAGAAACAAATGAGGACACTAAGTATGTTATCCTAATAGCCCCAAATTCCCTTCCTCCCAAAAAACTATGAAATAAAAAAAGAAGGTCCTAACAGTCTTGTGTTGTTTTGTTAGACAATAAAAAGTGACACCCTGAAAAGGCCGACAAATTAAATGTAGTGTTTCGCTACACTTAACTTGTCGGCCTTTTCTGAAAATCTTGTTCTATATATGCTCTGCAATTGGAAGTGTTTCATACAAGCACGTGACCTGATATACCCTGGAACTCGTAGGGCTCGTAAGACACTGTATGTGCATCAAATACACAACTCTCAATAATTGAAGACCTCCGGGGAAGAACGATCAAGGTCCCCTTTTTGTCAAAAATGAGTTACAATATCTCAGAAGATACTTTCACTAGTGTAGAATGTGATAGTTCGGTCGTGGTTGAGGAGTTGTGGTCATAGGCCACAATGGAAGTCCCCAAAAGTGGGATTTACAAAGGAGCATTATGGGCCTTCGAAATTTAAAATTTGATTATCTCAGTTTCACCTAAGGTGGACCTTGATCGTTTTTCTCCCGAGGTTAATGATTTTGTTTTTCTTCACTTGACTACCTCAATAAAATGATATTTATTCATTTATTATGCAGACGACATTATTTTACTTGGAGAGAATCCTCTATATCTACAGAAGATGATTGATGTTTTTTACAAATATACCTTACTCAATCATATGGAAGTAAATATAACAAAGACTAAAGTGATGGTTTTCCGGCGAGGTGGTAAACTGTCCAGGTCAGACATATTTTTTGGGGGGCATCTGCCGTTGGATATCTAGGCGTCCCTTTCACGACGACGGTTAAGTTCCGTACTGCACCCACCTATTTTTTGAACAAGGCTATAACTGCGATTAACGCGCTTTGGCCCACTTTAGTTAAAACTAAATTACGTACTATTAAATCAGCACTTAGAATTTCAGATGCCAAAATTTTGCCAATTATCCTTTACAATGCCCACATTTGGGGTTTGGCACACCTGGAGATCATAGATAAATTACAATAATTTTTTCTTAAAAAAGCTACTAAGCTTACCAAGATGTACCTCGGGCTATTTTGTGCATCTTGAAACTGGACGCAGACCACTCTCTGTTAATGTCTTTCGCCAATTATATAAATTTTTGATAACCAATTTGAATAGATCGGACAACACTTTGCAAAAACAAATTCTAATGTATGCCATAGATGATGCTTGTCCTCACGAGAATGGTTGGTACCAGCCGGTTAATGATATGTTTAATTGCGCTGGTATA
Source organism: Catajapyx aquilonaris (assembly GCA_000934665.2). Lineage (NCBI taxonomy): Eukaryota > Metazoa > Arthropoda > Diplura > Dicellurata > Japygidae > Catajapyx > Catajapyx aquilonaris. The sequence continues at coordinate 45,781 of JYFJ02002827.1, forward strand.
TCCTTTCAAACTTGGTTAGTACATAGAGATAAAATCAATTTCGTGGATCTCCTTACCACTCTTATTAGATGCACAGTAGATACTGACCTCAAACGCTTGGAAGATTCAACTTCTCGCTACACCCACTATAAATATATTAAACTTGATTACATGATGGAACAACATTTTCACTTGGGCCTCCCCCTCCCTGCATTACGTCTATTAACGAATCTGCGCAACAATTCTAACACTTTTTGGTTAGATGGATATGTTGTTAGATTCGATGATATTCAGTTCTGTTCTCTTTGTAATGAATCCTCCTCCTTCTTTAACTTGCATCACTTTCTTTACTCCTGTCGCTTTTTAAAAAATTGTAGACAGCGTTACCTAAGCGACATGCCTTCCGCGCCACCAAATAAATTCCATCATGTTTTCTGTGGCTGTTCTAAACCTGACATTCTTAACTTGTATAATTTTTTCACAGATGTAAATTATTGAAATTTTGTGATATTGTTTTGTAGAGTGCTCGGTTTGGACAACATTTGTTATTTGTTAGTACTATATATGTGAGTCCCCCCCCTCCCTACTATGGAACGCCAGCTCCCTTTGGGGGGAGTATCAATAAATTTGATTTGATTTGATATTTATTCATTTATTCATTTATTCATTTATTCATTTATTTATTTTTCATTTACTGATTTACGGTATTACCCCGATGGGCACACAGTGGCCATTGCGGCATTGGGGACACAGGATTGTAGGCTACTGTATATCACAAAATTGTACAATATAATGATACATGCATAGTATATATGCTATAAATTATGAATATAATAATCATTATTACATATCATACTATTATGGTTTATTTTTTTTTACTTCTAAAGTAAGATTAACTAACTAATAGTCATTGCATGGCTATACATGCAAATGATTGAACGTGAATAGGTACAATAAATAAGAGCGGGATTCCGAAATATACTACTATTCTTGATGACGGCCATTTTTGGTGAATTAATTACGGGCTAATTAGAGCCTAAAAACTTTGGGCCTGGGGTTATTTACGTTCAGGAAGGGATGTAGTATCAGCACCGTAAATGGCATCTTCTCTGTCAGAAGTGCAATATTATTGTGACTTCCGACCCCACTATAGTGGGGTCGGAAGTCACAATAATATTTCAGTACTGTTGCTGCTGCTGCTGCTGCTGCTATTATTATTATTATTATTATTATTATTATTATTATTATTATTATTATTATTATTATTATTATTATTATTATTATTATTATAGGTTTTGCACGGACGTTGACCCATCAGTAATAGCCTACTTAACTCAAGCTGGTGTGATATATACCCTAAGTTCAGATATCTATATTTATATTTTAGTTAGTTTGTCAGTTTGGATGTTTGTCCCTTATAGAAATCCAGGGGAAGGCCCCTACACCGCCTTAAATTAGCATATCGGGGGTTACATTTTCCAAGGAATCTAACGCCGTATGTTTCAGCTTCCAAAAATGAACCTAACTCCCACAACACGCATATTCCCGAATCTTCTCCCTACTTAACATAATTACATCAACTTCTATAGCAACAACAACAATTTATCTTTTCCCAAGTTCGCAATCCCATGGAAATGCCCTTATGCAACAATACCTATCAAAGTAATGCATTTGCATTGCATCTATATATCTTGCGCATCTTTTTTTTTTACAAGTCCCATCGCCGTAAATTATTCAACTCATCCGCCAATTACGCTAATTGGCCCCCTCACGTGAGTTCATATGGTATGGTCATTCTGGGATTTTGTAGATTTGAAATTAGACTTCCCGACACAAATTAATACAAAAAAAAATGATTTTTTTCTTTTAAATTACGCAGTGTTGAAAACAAAATTTCCCACCAGTCATCTGTATGTACATTTCTCAAGTTCTTCAGGGCAAACAGTTGGAACGAGGTGGGGGTGTGAGGTGGGGTTGAGGGGTCATAGGGTCAAATATTCTGGGGAAAAAAACATGGCTGTGCAGTCTTTTCCTGGGACAACTCCATCCCAATTCCTCTTTTTACACATCCATTCAGAATGTCTACATTGACTATACGCTATAACCAAAGCAGGCAATCTATCACAGATAGTGACAAACTTTGGCTTATTGTAACTTGGCCTTATTTTAAGGTGTATCGAGTTCCAGTGTACGGAACGCAAATTTGACAAACAAACAAACTTCCTAAAATATACCCGTACCTTTAACAGCATCCCAACATACCCGGGCAACGCCGGGTAACCTGCTAGTCACTCATATGCTCACTTTTTTATTTTCGAATAATTAAATCAACCTCGACAATAATCGGCCCCGAGTTGGTGCAATACGCAGAGGATGATTGTCTTTACAACATATTAAAATTTGGAAAATTTTAATGTGGTTGTTTGAGAGGCGTAGTAACACAAACTGCACTATTGCGACGAGAAGCAATGACCACGGGTAGGGTTTTGTATGTCCTCGTGTAACAGATTCCCTGCTCAACCTCTCGGATGGAGATGTACGGCATGAGACGGGGCTTGAGTGGGGCTTTCATTTGGTACGCATTGCATATTTTTAGTCCCAATAGGCGCCTCACAGTGACGGCGCAAAGATAGTCGGAATCCCCATAAGGCGCCACGCTAATTCGTATTCCCGCCTCCCTGCGCTTGCGCTTGATTGTAAACGGGAGGGGAGCGTCTACTGGTACATAATTACTAGTCTTAAGGCCATTTCACAAAAAATTTTGTGAAATGGCCTTAATATTAATAAACACCTAATTACATAATTATTTTATAGTATCACTCGTGGTATCATTCTGGACTCTTGTGACCTCTAGCGTCAGACAGAGGAACTTGGGTTGAAAGCAGGGAGAGATAGTCAGAGGCGGAGAAAAAAAGTGGGTGCGTTTTACATCCGATTCGACGTTATTCCGGTTCGACACTATTCCGGTCGNTGCAGCAAAATTTTTATTTATATTTATTATTGCCAACAATTGGCAACAATAAATATAAATAAAAAATTTGCCGCAAGTCGCGCCGTTTGCCGCGCGACATTTTTTTGTGACATGGCCTTTATTCCTTCGACACTATTCCATTCGACGTTATTCCTACGGTCCCAGTATACCCATCGTCTTTCACAGCAGAGCAGCACAGTCACTGGCTGGCTTATTTCGTCGCTATGTTCGATTGTAGCAGATTACTTGAAGCGGCTACTTGTAAATGTCAAAATTAGTAGCAGTTTAAGGTAGCGGCTACAAAGTAGCAGCTACGCTACTTTCTTCCGATCACCACCGCTTCCCTTCCTCTTCTAGTGCTGATAGTCTGGCACACGGTCAGGTCTGGCAGTTGAAGATGGAAGAGAAGGAGCCCTTGATCAGCACGGAGGAGTGCCCGGAGGAGGAGAAGGAGGAAACAATGGGTTGCACGCATTACAAAAGGAAATGCAAGCTCATTGTGAGTATTGTCAGAATGTATTTAGAATGTATGGGAATGTATGAGAACATTCAAATTGTTCCGCAGTCGCCATGTTGTGGACTCGTCTACACATGTAGATTTTGCCATGATGAACGTGAGGATCATACTTTGAACCGTCGGGATGTGCAGGAGGTTACCTGCATGAAGTGTGAGGCTCGCCAGGAGGCACGGAGGGATTGCGAGAACTGCGGTTCTGTCTTTGGAGAGTACTTTTGCGCCTATTGCAAGCTGTTTGATGATATTGACAAGCAGCAATACCATTGCGATGGGTGCGGGATATGCCGCATCGGAGGCAGGGAGAATTTCTTCCATTGCGAGAAGTGCGATATGTGCCTCCCTCTGCTGCTCCACAACCACCACCAGGTAATTGGCTGCTGTGTGTATGAAACAACCGAGGGGTTAGTCACTTATGAAGTCCTTCGTACACCGAGACTGAAGTCCAGGTGAAGTCCAGCAGAACAAAGTTCGTGAAGTCATTGGAAGTCTGTGAAGTAAATCGTACACTACAGTATCAAGTGACTGACCCCTCAGAAAATATTATCTGTAGAATTGATGTTAAATGTGTCATGTTTATGTTCCAGTGTATGGAGAAAATATCGCGGTGTGATTGCCCTGTGTGCCTGGAGGACATCCATACGTCCCGTACACCCGCAAGCATTCCACCATGTGGACATCTTATTCACCAGAATTGCTTTGAAGATCTCACCAAGGCAGGCCATTACGCTTGTCCCATATGCCAGGTCTCCATGTTTAATATGGCAAAGGTATGTTTCATTACGCCAATGCAGGTCTTGGGACAGTTCAAACTAGATTCGTTGGTTCTTACAGATGTGGACGCGGCTGGATCATGAGATCCAGATGACACCAATGCCGACAGAGTACCAGGACTACTGTGTCAACATCCTGTGTAGGGACTGCCATGAGGTAAAAGAAATGTGGTTGAATGTGACTTTGAGCATTTTCCTTCCAAAATCAATGCCAGGTTTTTGTGTGTTATAATATATTCTGATGAATAAATCTTTAATAGGCATCCTGGGGGGGGGGGG
>KZ538739.1:0-10383 GCA_000934665.2 Catajapyx aquilonaris
AGCTCCTACCCCAATTTTGAACAGCGAACTACGAATCAATAGATCTGGTACGTGCCACTTAAAAATATTGAAGGATCAGGTACATCACGACACTCTATAGGGAAGTGGTGGTGTAGTCCAAAACTATGATTTTAAAATGTTGGGAATTCCATCAGAGTGCCAAGTTTCAGCACTCTCAGTAGTCTGAAAGTGGGTTCGGTAGCTGTGACATACTGTACAAACTTTCCTGTTTATAAATATAGAGATGACATAACCATTGTTTATAGTCCTTTGCCTTATAGAACGTGTAAGGGTCATGAGGGGGTACTCCCAGCTGGACCGCTGCATGTGACTTCAGAGTGGCGACGCTGTACGTTTTCATTCTTATGATTTATTATTTACAGTTCGTTGATTTTTGAGAGGCCATGTATCCTCAGAAACGACCTTTTGTCAAGAGTGCGGCACAATTTGACGACCCTAAAAATGTCTTCTTCACATGTGTCCCTGGCACAGCTGTCATCGCCTCCTCGCTTCTACCTCCCCGGAGAAGTGGCCATCCACAACAAAGACAACGACCTGTGGGTGTCCTGGCTGGGTCACGTGTACAACCTGACCGACCTGGTGAAGACGTGCGACGACCCCAAATTGACCGCGACCATCCGAGCATACGCCGGCAAGGACATCAGCCATTGGTTCAATCCCGAGACAGAAGACGTAAGTACAGGGACACAGAAAAAGAAAGAGAAGGGGCCTAGGGTCTGCTGGATCCGGGCCAAATGGGGCCTTAGGGGGAATCCACCCGGAATTGAGAAGAGGAAAGGCCTAGTCTGCAAATCCACATGGCTGTCTGGAATAAAGCTTATGTATCGATCTGGAGGAAAACTAGGGAGGAGAGACATGTTTGGATACATTTCTAGGCACAAAAGAATCTGGAATTTTTTTTGGAGGGGTGAAAGCCATTGTTGAGGTGGTCCAAGGGAGATAACGCGGTTCAGGAGACAAAGAGCGGAAATGTCTCCAAAAAAAAACGCCGCCAGAATAGATACGGAGTTGAGACACTTACCCCATATCTGGACGGGCTAAACTAATGGCCGCCATTAAAACATGCAGTTTGAACCTGACATTGTTTAACCGGTAATCATGTGTCAGGGCACTGGGAATTTAATGGGGACAAAATCTGCCAGGGGAATCTGCTGGGAGAAGCGGCTCCTTTCTGTATATACTGTACGCCTTTCTTGTTTTTCCTGGCTGCAAATGGGTAGGACCTGGGGGATGATGGGGGTAGACGAAGGCACGTACAATACATTTGCAGTGCAGTGTCCTCATTCGCGGTAAAAGTCACATTTGCCTCTTATTGGTCCAGGGAAGAAGCGAGGAGAGCGTCGGACCGATTTCGTCAATGTGCCGAAATCGAAGGCGTAGCAGGGCTGCAGAAATAAACAAGGCTACAGTTCTGACTTTGTTGCCAATTGCGAAACATTGCGTCTCTTACCGATGCCCAATTTTCCGAAATCAAATTCGATCAGGTATTTTTGAGAGGGCATATCCAGAAACATTTTTTTTTGCAACATTTTTGTCTAGTAGTTTACCACACACAATTTCATGCCAAAAGTTTGGTGGTGCCGTCGGACCTGATATTTTTGGCATTCTGGTTTGTTCAATTCCCTCCAGTGTACAGTACAGCCTCTCTGACCTATGCTGGCAGTTACTCAATAACGTGCCGTCCCAGGCAACAAAGCAGCTTTTAAAAACAAGGGGCGAAAAAGTTCGGCATGGGTGAGACATTGTCAGAAATCCCATGCAGGCCGCTTCCTCAAACTCAAAACGTGAGAGGAAAACTGCTGGGACATAACAGCTCTCAGCCTGATTGGCAGATAAAGGCTCCTGAAAACTTGTAACACAAACTCTGTAATTGTCCCCCCCAGCTGTGGACCGCCGTCAACGTCAAGACAGGAGGCCGCGACTGCCGTCTTCCACACAACAGCCCATTGTTGCACGTCCATCCTGAGGAACCATCGACCAACTGGCCCATCCAACCCCCCTATCCGTGGTGGAGGAACAAGGACTACCTCGTGGGCAAGCTAACGAGCGGATCCAGGTTCATCCGACTTGTCAACACCCTCGTTTCCACATCCGACACCATAGAGGTGAGCGCGCCCAACGGTCACATCCGGGGAAGTTTGACGCCACATACCCTTTGACGTTCCGCCATATTTGGGACCCGGTTTTAACCAGGGGCGGACAAAAATTAACACCCTCGGGAGGGTTTTTAAACTGAACGGCTTGAGCCTGTTTAATTTATGGGGCATTAGAGGGCTGGCTTACTGGCTTGTTCCCGCAGTGGAGGCGATTATTCATTAGCCGCACTTTCAAGACGACGTAACCTGTTTGTTTGCTAATATTCGGTGGGTCGCAACCTGTGCCCTACGGTGCCGCTGGATGTGCACCAGACCGTTGATTTCATGCTCATTTGTAGCGAATCTACCTCCCCAGTAATAGCTCACTCCAGTTTCGTCTAGGATTTGTGGAAAACTTAAATGCGCTATCTCTCTGACTGGGAGGATGGAAGTCCCCGAGGTGTGCTTCATATTCCCTCAAGCGATATCATCCCAGTCCTGGCCTAAACAATAGCCCATCGTTTACTGTCTCCCCCACGAATCGAGCCTAGGGTCTACAGTATACTCTGCTGGTATTAAAACCAGTTTTTTTTTGTTTTTTTTTAAACAGCGACCTGATGGTGATCTTCACAGGGCTTGACATTTACATCGCGACCTCTTGTTCAGGAGTAGATAGAATGCACGTATAGGCAGCATTACAGTACCCATTTTAAACTGAGCAGGACTTTGCCAATCTGCTTGAAATACTCGTAATTGTCCGCGGGTATGCTCTTGAATCAGGCTGATTTCCGCACGGATAGTCCGCAGCCCAAACTCTACGCTCAAGTTAACTCTGTGTACACTGCTGAATCTTGAATCTGCAGCTGAAGAAAAAAAAAGGCATCAATTTTACATAGTACTGCGGTCCCGAGGCTGTAGGAACTTCATCCCAAACTGTACTTTGGGCTGCTGTATAATTGATGACGCGAGTAGATTAATGTTTGCGAAGTACACAACGTGCCCACAATCATTTAAGATGAGCAGAAATATTTTAGGTCGATTTGTCATGTAAATGTATATATCGGAATTTTTCATTCTCGATACTGTGAATATTTCATGCTAGTTCGCATTGGAAGAATTGCAGAAATAATTGATGGCCAGATTTTTTTTCGAATTTTCGAAAAGGGCTGCAGGCAGAAATCAGGCGATTAGAATAACTGGGCTTTCCTTTGACATCTTTTCCGTCGACGGGTTGTCTCCTGCTGGAAAAGACGCCGAGAGAGAACCGTCTTCGACTGAAAGAAAAAAAAAATCAAGCAGCCGAGTCAGAATGTAAATGACCTAGGCACATGAAACAAGGTCAGGAGGCGAATGGTACATGAGGAATGGCGACACTTGGAGGAGACTGCAGATGAGATGCCGCCACGTGCATAATCAAGCAGCCAGGAAGAAGCTTGAAGAAGAAAGATGACATTGCCTTTCGCCGACTGTATATCTTTTTATCAACGAAGGCAGAGGGCCTCATTCTATTTATGGGCATACTTTTGCAGCGTAGTTTATTAGTAGGACCTTTTTTTTCCTGGAGTGCACGCGTATGGTTTGAGGCGAGGACCATTGAAGGATGTGACCTGGAGATTTTATGTGCAGCTTTTTTGGACCGTGGTGCAATGCGAAACTTTGATGCTGAGGTCATAATTGGGGCGTTTTGTTGCCCTCCGGAATCAATATTTCGGCTTTCAGCTGTGTTGGAAATGGGGGGGTCTAATCGGGCAATTTAATTCTTACAGTGCAAAGGGCTAATGAGTACTTTTGTAGCATTTGGAGTTCACTTACTTTGTGCCGACGTGGGCTCGAGAAAGTACCTGTTCAAGCATTATTTAACCCATTGTTGCGTTTCAGTAATGCCAAACTCGGATTATCTCCTAACGAAGCAGAGTTGTGAGAATAAGTTTTCGCCGATAGCAGCAACCCTTACTAAAAATATACGGCGCCAAAATCAATCCTCTACAACTTCCCTTTTGCTACAGGTAGATCCATCGGACCCCGTAGGTTTCCATTAGGACAGACAGCACTGACGGTTTAAAATGACTGGTTTTCTGACAGTTCTGATGCAACATGCCTGTAACCTGCTAGTCTCACTGTAAGTTACAACCCCCAAAAAGGCTCCATGACATTTTGACTGAGCTCGGCGCCATCGCGAAGTGACGACGACACCACCCGTCGCTATATGATTCGGCCCTCACATCTCGACTATTAATTCAACCCGAAACCATTCCCCGTCTGAATTATTACAAAAGCGTCGTTCTGCAGTGAAAGTAGGGCCATTACACTCTCACGTGAACCTCGCACACTCCGCAATTCCTCCGCAGCAATATTACGCCTCCAAAGCGAAATCTAGCGTGCCCACACTCATCTCACCTTTCGAACCATATAATTTAGCAATCCAAAAATCGCAACTGTTTTTTCGCAGGTGTGCAAGGAGGAGCCTTTGAGTGTGATCCAGGAGCGATACGCGATCCACAACCGGCACATCCATAGCTACACCTGGAAGTACCAGGGACGAGTGTTGAACATGAACTTGACTCTGGAGCATAACGGAATCATAGACGATCGTCCTCTCTTCTACCTCGAGGGTTTGCCCAGCGACATGCACATTCCGGGCATCCTGCTGTACTACAACGACGACCTGTCTGAGATGTGACCTGTTGAGACTAACCTGGTTTGAAGTACTCACCGTTTTTTTACCAAAATAAAACGTATAAAAAGTGCGAAGGATGACACATTGATTGCCTTTCTAGAAGGGGGCAGAGACTAATCGGTTTTCTGCATGATTACAGGCTCGGGGCATAAGGAAACGAGGCGTATTAATCAGAGCCGTATCGGAAGGTGCAGTCAACTCTGAAGGAGTGGGTGGGGATGAAGAAGAAAAAAAAATGGAAGGGCATGTCGTAAATAATGGAGTTAATATTAATGAAGATGCGGGCGCGGCGAAGTTCACTTGGGCGCGTTTTGGATGCAAACAACGTTGGAGAGCCGGGTTACAATGTATGAGGGATGGGGACGCGGATAACCGAGCCTGTAACCGGGGCGGTTTTGGGGGAACCAGTGCACTTTGGGTGTCATTTTTGATTCATATTATGTTTGGTGAACCGGTGGTAAACAGGCCTCTACCACGGTTGGATTGGTTCGGGTTTGTTGGATGCATACCAAAAAGCCTGGATTTCGGGTAAGAGCATGGGATTAACCTGCTGGAATTGAGGTGCAAGGAACTGGTTTTTTTACTTTTGCAATTTTGTAAATATTTTGTACAGGCCTGATATGCCTGAATGATTTTTTTTAGTTCAATTTTTGAAGCATTTTCTTTTTATTAGCAAATGATTAGCAACTTCATGAGTGTCCTATATGTAGGACGCTATGAATTTATGGGTTAATCAAATTGCTAAATTGCTACTAATTATATTTCTCATCATGTGTGGGTGCATAAAAATATCCTGGGAGTTAGTCCTCCCTCATGCCTCCCATGCCATGCGGGTTACGCTGAATAGCCAGGATAATCCGCATGTTTCGGAAATCCTTACAAAGTGACGCATCCGGCCATGTTTTTAACTTTACCCTCATTTTTTTGTGGCGTACTGGTTAGAGATTGCTCACTGCAAGTCGCCGTCTGACACTTGTTCTCAAGAATGGCTTAAGCGCCTAAGAGGTTACGTCAGCCAAAGCGATACGGATCGAGAGAGGCTAAGCCCTGGCAAGAGGAGACCTAACCTAAATCACTGCCAGTGGTTACTGTAATGGCACTTTGGTAACTATGATCTAGATTTTTGGGGGATGTTATCTAGCATCTCCTTTAGGCCTACTGCATCCAAGTTTCCCATCGGAAATGCTCCCCTACGGACCTGATAAAATGATTGGTCCAGTCCTGCAAGAGAGTTCAAAAGTAAACTCTGTGTTGCCTTAAGGAACCAAGCTGGAGATCACTATTTTTTTATTAGCTTTTTTTTTGCATTAAAGGCCACGAAGAAGGAAATGAGGCTCATTAATCAGGCCTATATCGGAAGTTGCAGTCGTGGCTATAAGCACTATAGCGAGGACTAAAAAAACGGAGGTCTTGTCGTAAATATCTGACGTTAATATTCATGAACCCACATGCACTTACTCTACCTAGAGCCCAACGTTGCACCAGGTGCTACTAAAGACAACCAGTTATATTCACAAAAAAAAATTAACGCAGTCGTTAACTTACGTTTTAGGCATGCATTTAGAAGTAGGATTGCTAAAGTTAGACGTGTCTCTAAAAAGTTGCAGTTTGACGCAAGAATTTAGAACAGGATGCTGGGAAAGGCACGGCTGCAAGGCTTGGATTGGAGACTTTGGAGGAAGTATGCGCGGTTGTTGCGGCAGCCGGGTTGTAATGTTGGCAATTACTTATGCTGTCCGTGGTGATTTTTTTTAGGGGGAAGCTGGTTGGCTACCATGCAATAATTTTAAAAATCAATTCCTTAGAGGCGTTGCGGCATGTGTAGCCCAATGTAAAGCGCCAGCCGGTACAGATAAATTGGACTAACTCAGCCAAAACACAGTTGAGTAAATTTTAGACGATGTTAAATGAAATTACTGCCTGTATTTGTGCTGAATCTCCGAGGAAATTAAGAATAAACCAATCGCATTTCTGATGAGCTACGTACAAAAAAAAAACCATGCTGTATGAACTGTACTACCGGTCAAATAGTTAAAAGTCTTCCCCAATTAATCAAGTAATTACTCGATTCAAAATCTCACATATGGAATTGATTAACTCTATGGTCATTGTTGATCGCATGATCTATTCTGATGTGGACTGTATGCGTTTGCAATTATTATCATGTCACAATCAAACACGCATCACTGTTCTCACACGTTAATCTCGCGTTTAATGCTCTCATTCGCACGGAAAATATTGTTCTGTCCTTGCTAAATTGACAATCAAATTGCCTAAATGAGGGACTTGGACCTACTATTTTATTTTCTTCCCTTTTAAAAGCCAGTTTGATTGTGTGCCACCCTGAGAGCGCAGTAGCTTAGCAACTTTAATTAGCGCTCACTATTTGAATAGGAAAACTGCAGCTGGCTAATTTAGTGGGAAGCCAACCAAGTGAGACGAGCGTAAATTGGTGTGCATTATTTGTGATACCCCAGACGAACGGAAAGTTACCTAAATACAAAGGAGTGGGAAGAAGTTCAAAGCAACAAGGCTATTTGGCTAATTCAGGCTTTGACTCACAGAAGTTTACATTATTGGGCTCATTTTAACGAGTCTTTACTGAACATTATAGTGCAATTAAGCAAGGTCCATCATTTAGTAGAATACTTCATTTAGAACATTTTATTGTAGTAGTAGCACATTCCCGTACACAAAAGCATGCCATTTTTTGCATATTCCAATAAAAGGTGTAGTTATGCAAAAAGACTGTCACAAACCGGTCCTTTTCCTTTGACTCCTGCAATATTCTCAGACTCCATTATTTCCTCGAAAGAAAAAAAGGGGGGCACGGATCCGCCTTCTGTTATTAAGCCCACATCGATTTTGACATTATAGCACGGGAATATCGCTCCATACAAAACCTCAAAAGTAATATCGTCAGGGATAGAAGTTTGAAATCGCATCAGGACCAAAACGTCTGAAACTTGGTAACACCATCATAACATGCAGGCTGCGACTTCGACGCGACCTTTTCAACCTAGGTATTACCCCTCCCACACTGAACCTAAAACGAAGCTTAGGACCACAAAGTTTGGACTCGTAAGGCGTAAAAGCATTAGACATAGATTTATGACCGTCTCTTTTTTTTTTGGGGGGGGGGGGGGGCAAAACCCCCCGGTTTTTTTACCCAACCTGATAAAAGACGGGAAAAANGACCGTAACGCTTCCGGAATATCAGGTCGTAAAGGCGTCTAAAAAAATTCCTTTTATGGTACCGGTACCTCTAAAAGTTACCTGGAGTTCTAAAAAATGAATTAACAAAAACTAGGCACACATCAAAGGGGGCTTCTATAGTCAACTCCCTTGATGGCTTGATCGCTATACACTCGGAACCGGAATTTTAGTTATGGCTATAGCCCTGGTGTGCCGCATAGATCGATAGAACTTGGCCTCTAGGAGGTCGACCCAATGTATTTCAACCATTCAGTTTTTTGGGGGACTGGGCCAAAACGACAGGATAGGTATGGTTACGTGAGTTATGCGACCTTGCGGGCCAGTTGTGGGAGGTTGGGTTGTCTAACTATTCAGGATATAGGATAGATATTAGGGTGATATAGGATTGCAGACGTCCTTGCTTGGGTGGTGCGGGAAAAATGGAATTATTTATGGCCTCTGAAGCGTTTAAGGTAATCGGGGTGGTCATTAATATTTAGAGGAGCTGCTGGTGCTGTTGGGGCGTTGTAGTCAGTAGTTTTGCGCCGTTTTATGGTCGGATATGGCAGATGGCGAACGCAATCAGTTGTTTAGTACGTGTTTTAAGACTAGTTTTAATAGGGAAGATTTGCAATGAGCTACCGCGCTGCAGGGTGATTTTTATGAGTATTAACTTTGATTAATTGAAGGGGGGGGAGGGTTCGGAGCAAGATGGTGTTAAGTCGCAAGGACTTACTGGAAAAAATTGCACTTAAATGCACGCATATTCATTGTATAGGGATGTAAATGTAGAAAGGCCTTTACGCTCTATACTGTACACAAAATAGACACATTTATAGAACATTGTGCCTCGTAAATTTAAAGCGAAACCAGAGCGAAACATACTGTGAGTTTCACAAAATCTGTGATTATATGTATGATGCCTTAACTTTCCGAGGCACAAAATAACTTACATCTATTTGTTCCCCTGAGGTTCATAAGCGACACCACTATTTATATACAGTATACAGTATAGTATACGGCTGAGTGATGTGTCATTGGGGAGAACTCTTTCTGTTTAATTTAGGACTGACTGTTTTGCCTCAGTTGATACATAATGTATGCATGCATGCACCAAGCTCAAGTTCAATTTAAAAGTTTTACAGTGCATCACGGTGACTGCTGGTGGTAGCCTATACAGCTATACCCCCAGCAGTCATCGTGATGTACTCTAAAAGTTTTAACTTGAACTTGAGCTTGGTGCATGCATGCATACATTATGTATCAAACATGCTATTCTTAATGAGTGAAATAATTCATAACATTTCACGTCATGAGTACGAAAAACTAAAAGTAGCTTCAAGAGCAAGTGCACTAAGCCCATGTTCACAATAAAGAAATTTTGGAGAGTGACAGTCTGTAAGTATACTGTGCAGGGTTGGGTTTGGCAATGCTATGCAAATATATATGGGATATGCAATAAACAGTAGTATCAACATTAACAGCAACACTTTATTTACTTACGTATGCAGTTAGAAGGCGTACAATAAATTTTTTTGGGAGAAAATACACCAATAATAATACTTGAACACTTGTGTGTTGTGTGTACAGTATATTCAGTCAGAGCTTTTTTTGTCCCTCACAGCCACAATATGTCACCTCATTCCATCCCATTAGAATAACGCCAGGGAAATTCCCCAGTTCAGACCTGTATAGCCTGCTGTAATATGACTTGGCTTTAAACACGAGCCCCCACTTGCAATGTGCATGTGCAAGAGTCACATTAACACACGAGGTAATTGCAGGACATCCAGACTACAAAACGAGGTCGGAATCCAACCCGTGGAACGAGCTATACGGCTCTGGATTACCAAATGGACCCCTACCATAGTTACTCTGCAAAAAAAAAGGCTTTAATTTTTCTCTCTCTTTTTGTTACTCCCAGCTACCCACTTTCCACAGGTGCTCATTGTAGGGGTTCCCAACAAGCCATTCTCACTGTGATTCGGTGTTATTGTTGTTGGTGCAACGCCGTTTGTTAAGGGCTATTGGTTTTCCGTCAAAAAAGTGGGTCAAATAGCCCCGTACGGTACACAACTATACATTTGTTACACCCTTGTGGTTAGGTGACAGAAGGTAGTTTTTCTGGGGGATGCCTATTTATTTAAACAAGTTCGCCCAAGAATTGAAGGAGACGGTGTAACAAATTGAAGTTTGAAAAGTTTTTTTTAAAAGGATGGTTGAATTTTCGTCTAAACTTTTTGTGTGTGTGTTCACTCCCAGGTCTACAGTAAATCCGGAGCCATTTCCGTTTCTTGGAGTCTCGAGAGGCGACATGAACCCTTCCGGATCGATTCAGAAACTTTAATGCTGATATTGTCCCTTGCTGTCCCGGAAAAGTTCATTTGTCGACAAAGTGTGGCAGCAGTTTCCCCC
>KZ538739.1:10420-50087 GCA_000934665.2 Catajapyx aquilonaris
GTTTCCCCCCCCCCCCCCCCCTTCCAGCAGCCCGTACTCGTCCGCTAATGTTCACTTTAAAATCAATTGAGTTCCTTCCGTGTCACATGACATCTACATCGAATACAAATTGCACCACAGGCAGCGAACAGCGCGTATATGTTAGGCTAAATGTAGCTGTTCTATAACAGATAGCTTTTGGTACTAAACTACTTTCATCTGTAACTCTAGCTAATATTATCAAGCCTTGAATTGGAATAGATTTCCGAACTTATTGGGAACGGCCCACTTATAAGACCACTGGCATTTGAGGTCAAGGGTTGAACCCCCCTTTTTTTCAGGCCATTCTGCAGTGGAATGTGAGTGCATTATTCAACCTATAATATTAAAAAATATTTTTCTGCCAATAAATTGTTGGAATATCTGCTTCATAAAAGCAGACCGATAATCTATACTCCTGCTATTTATTGTAATTAATTTTATTGTTGCCAATAATGTCCTTGAGATTGTATTCAATAGTGCGGATCCACTTTAACCTCCTTCAGATAGATTAACAAAATTCCATAAGCCGCCATCAGGAGTAAGGCGAACATGTTGCCGACAATGAGATGCAGCAACACGTTTGCAGATACGCCGCACTCCCAAAATTACAATAATGCTGCTGACAGCTTGCTGAACATGGAACTTCCATATCGAGTCTGGGGAATGAGAAAAAGGGCTGGAATTCGCAATTTTTGGCGGTGCTATCGGTGATAAAAAATATGTGGCCTTTATTTTACGTTAAAGTGCTTTTCTAGGGCTGATTTTTAAGCAGTGTTCTCATATCCAGGCCTTCACAATATGCGCTGGGAAAATATTGTTAGAGCCCCCTTGTAAGGGAGACTTATTTGAGACGTTGATTTAATACGCAAAAAAAGGTTTCACAGTTTTTATGGGAGGTGCGATATTTCAAGATTTTATTCGAAAGAGATAAATGGCTAAAGTCTGTGTCGCACCCAAAGCTTTTGGATAGGTCTAGGGCCTGCTATATGGCCTTTACTTAGCGTTCTTGTTAAGTTACGCCTCCACATTCAAATGTGACATTAAATCTTATTTTGTGTAAGCTACAATTTATAGCGACATTGTCATGCCTAATCACATCAATGATGACATCACCTGTAAGTCTTAAAAACTCGCAAAGCAATTGTGCCAAGTGACAGAAGCACAGCTTGCGAAAAATACTGGCGCCCATTTAATTTTACTGTCGCAATTCGTTGCCATCCAGCAGATGGATAGGATCTCAGCGACTTTTCATGGAGGCGCCAGGCGTCCTGCTGTGAAAGTCCGATAAACGGACAAAATAAAAGCTCCTCCTTTTTGGACATCATCTTCACTTTTTTCTTCCTCTTTTACGACACAGTGACCCATATTTTTCTTTGAACGCGAAATCCTTTGAGAAATGGTACTCGTATAAAGAGCTGGTTATTTGAAGTCTGACTTTCAACTTGAAAGAGCACCCTGCTCTATAGTTAGCCCCTACATGGCAGTAAGAGATGTTAGACTATAGTATTGATTATGCAGAAGTACAGAACCATTGTCTTGAGAGTACAATGGCTGGTTGGCATAATGCAACGAGCTTAACGCTTTAGTTGCAGCTGTGGAACTGTTGCCAGAGCTTAGGGCTGGTTTTAGCTAAATGATGCTGTGCCAGTTTGATTACATAATGGAACATTTTCACAAGGTTGTAATAGGCTTAAATATGTTTTAAAAATCAGGAGCTCTAAGCTTAATTCTACTTTGCAATTGGATGTGAATCTGAAATCCGATCAGTTGGGTGTGTAATGATTAACATGCTGTAGCAACTGCTGATTTGCACCTTCAATAGAGGACTGTCGGTTTTGGTAATGGCTGTGAAAGCAATCAAGGCTGAGGATTAATAATTATACTGTGCCCATTTGAACAGGTCTCCGGATGAGATTACCAAGAAAAGAATTTAATAAAGCCAACAGTACCATGAAATCAAATTTCTTTTTAGCATTGGTAAAAAATTAATGAGGGTTCTAGCCCAAACCCACGCATGACAGGAGATAAAAACTTAATTCAGGCAGAGTAAAGTAATATTGCATTTGAAAGGTTGTGAAGTTTTAAAATGATTCATCATGAATCTAACTGATGAGTGAGATTACTTTTTTAAACCTCACTTATGTGAAATAGTTGTTGCTTGAACATCTCCATTCGATAACTTCTCACTTTTATTAGAGAAACATCTGAAATGTCTGTCCCACGGGACTCATATCGCCATCGACCCTGACGGTCTCTGAAGCAGAACATCCAACTCTCCAAAGTTTGTCTGTCCCTTTGAGGATGTGACCGTTTATGAAAATGAATAGCGCCTCTTCCAAAGGGCCAGAAAACCACTATTTGAACTATACATAACGAGAGTGAGAGTGGGTACATTCAACACAGCTGCAAACCTGTGCGCTTAATATTTCAAAGGCTAACTACGGAGTCAGAAATCAAACACTTACTGTGAATAACGCAGGTAAAGTCTCTGCACAATTAGCCAGAAACCGAGTAAAATCAGCACAGAACTGTCCTCTGTGACGACCTTCTTTACACCATTTTTCAAATTAGAAATGTTATTAGTGTGAAACCTGTAGGCTGTAGCTATACATCATAGTTTCTCTACTTCGCAATTTTTTTACAGTTAATATGTATCCGTTATAGGCGACATAATCTATGGGGCAGGATCCAAACAAAAAATTTCTAAACTGCAATTTTCCGAGTCCATTATGGACATGTTCCACTGATATTGAAGATGAGTACGATAAATCATTTCTATCAACTTCCATCCCCATCGTCGACCTGGCCTGATTCCCCAACTGCATCCCAAATGTACGCTTTCTGTTCCTTCTTAATAGAATTACGCAATTTCTGAACATAAATTCTTAAATACGTGGCCCGTCTCTTCTAAATCAGTTAGCAAAGAGTGCAAGAGATAATCCACTTTGAGACTCATCTCCACCGTGAAGGCTATCCCGAACCCCTCAATTAATCCTCCTGAAAACCTTATTGCTACTCAAAAAACATTAAACTTACACCCAAATTCTTCTCCACTCCACATAACCCATTCCACATAACCGACATTTCATACACCCAATAAACACTAAAGCATCTAGATTCCCCCCCTCATTATCCAGCAATGTCTTCCTTCGACACTTGCGACCGCATTTTTGCTCAAGCTTTGACTCTCCTATAAACATCCATCGAAATGGCCCTACCGATACCCCTAAAACGACCCATAAAAGATCCAGGCAGAGATGGCGGACTTTGGGTCCGTGTCTCGAGCCGTGAAGACCCCAAATGTGGCGGGAAGGAAGGGTCTTTCAGTCCCAGGGTGGTGGTGGGGGGAGAAGCCATGACCAGGAGGGGACACAGGCACACTACAACATGCGCTTCTGATTGATCCGTAGGCTATTCCTAAAAGCAGGCCGAGAGAGGGTTGGCATATACACTCTACTCCACTAGGCTTTATGGTGTAGGCCTCAAACGCACGGGCTCTTGCACGCTGGATGGATTAAGAGGAGGCGGATTCATTTTCTGGGGAGCCCCCCCATTTGATGAGGGTATACAGACCGGGAGTGGTGTTTCATTATGGCCGCTCCCAGAGTGCTGGAGACTTTGGTGGGCTAGCTGGTGCTGTATAGAGAGTGTGGGTGTGTTTTGAAGAGTGGTGGAAAAAAGAGTGAGTGCGACAGAGGGAAGTCTTCCAGTCGATAACCGGCGTGTTTTTGTGGTGAGTTGATGGATTTTCGAAGGGGTGATGCATGAAGTTTGTAATGATGGCATGTGAAATGCAAAGCCGAATTATTTCCAGATATGTTTGGATTGGAAATTAACTTCATTGCATGAAATGACCGGGACTTTACGATATTAAACATTGTGATAATGCCAATTACTTACCTCCTTATTTCAAAACAAATGTTCTATAGGAGAGTATAATAATCTTGTTCTATAGAAGAAACTTGAACCAACACCAAGTACACGTCAGATTCTATTACACAAGTTTCGACCGTAATGTGACAGCTGCAGGTCTTCATATGCCAAACAACTATGTATTACAGATGACTTCTCGTATAGTATTACCAATCATAAATATATTGAATGTAGTAGAATTTCGGATGTATTGCGAAAAAGGGCATTCGATGGACAGACTGCCAAATCGATTCGTCTAGATTCCGCAAGGACATGTGACTCAGTTAGTGAGTCACACTGTTTGCAATCCCGCGGTTTTGAAAATTGGCAGTAACTGTGCGTGAACTAGTATATCTATTCAGTTGCGCAATTTGCATGTTTGCATGTATATGCGCGTTCAAATATTCCGAATGCTTCACAGAAATTAGCTGCGTTATGCAATGTGCAGAGGATATTCAGGGCTATGGGCGTAATATATTGCATCGTTCCCTTTTGCACTGGATTGTTTCAAAGCAAAAGCACCTGCACTATTCACATACCAGGCTACAGTATTGATCATGATAAATAATGAGCACCAGCCCCAGTACTAGTACTCATCAACTGAGGCATCTTCTGTAGACATGCATTGTGGGATTAAGTTCTGCCTGAATTAATTCCTCGCGGGATTTATGCATTAACAACAACAAATCCGTAAAAATGTAAAGTAAATTAACCATGAAACATTAAAAATGCATTTACAGTTCCCAGTGTTTACACCCTCAGTGGCCTACATACACATCCAGGATTCCGGTAAACAGTCGATAAAATCCTCATCGACTGCCTAAAATGAGTCTCAGGGAAAAACAATAGGACTCACCCTGTAGAGATCAAAGAAACAACAAAAAAAAAAAGAAACGTTCCAACTTGTGCTAAGCTGAATATTGAGCTCGTTGCCTGTACACCTCCCCCAAAATAAGATTTTCCCCATTTTTCCCCTGCCACAAACCGTAAAGGCGTTTCCTTAGCTGTCGTAAAGGATAGAGTGGATTTGCACGAATGTCTCCAAAAAAAAACTTTTTGCGAATTCAATTTCATCTGTGCCGGGGAACTCCCTCCCCCATCCGTAACGAATAGAATTGAGCGGTAAATGGACCTGACTCTTTCAAACTCAAGACCTGAACTATTTTTTTCTGTAAACCAACGGCGTCTATGTCTCCAATAGCAACCTTCTTAATTCAACTCAACTTCAGTCGAAAAACCCCAGCACGGTCTAGCGAAAAGCATGATCTCTTCTGGTTGATAAGCACAGGAATGTTCATCCTCCAAGACGATGGGATGAACAAACTCATTAAGGTGTATAACCCCCCCCCCCCCCCCTTCTTTTTCTTAGGAGGAAAGAGCCATTTGCTTTTGCCTGGGTCTTTTTCGAGCATTTTTGTGGAGACTGGCTTAAAACCTGGTATGGCGAAACGAGCTAGAGAGAGAGAGAGAGAGCGAAGGACGTGCTAGAGAGAGCACTTCTCATTTTTGCTGCTGGAAGGTGCCAAGTCGGGTCGATAGGTTCGGTAGTATTTTATTGTGGGGTCTAATGGTGCAAAATGGGGCCATTCCAATCAATTTCTCACTAAGGTGGAAGGGAGCATCTGTGTCCCGCAATTTGAGTTCGTGTGCTGCTGGCACCGGGGGATATCACAGCGAAATCACAGAATCGAGATTTAGTACAAAATTCAAATAAGTTCAATCGATTCAAATTCAGGTAAATTATATCTGATTATGTATTGACGGATATTGTTCCTTAATTTGGGCTGGTTGAATCAGCATGAATCAATTGGTGTAATCACTGTAATTTCCAATTATGTATTGTGAATGCCTAACACATGAACAGCCTCATAGAACCGGACATATACATTGGTTCAACCGGTTGCCGTTGCTTTGTTGGCCTCATTAAAGGATGTTTATGTGGGGCTGTATAAACTGTATGGATTCAAATATTTGCACTTTACAGTGAAATTAATGGGTTATGTCCCGTAATGATTATCTGAAACAAAGTGGGAATCTGTGTAGCTGTAATAAACTGGGTTAGCTAATTACAGTTTTAAAGCATCAGTCTCAGTCTACTGAAATTGCATATTCCAAACTTTCACACCTGTAACATCCTGGGATGGAGAAGGTTTGAATTATTTACAACCGCAAGTGTAAACAAATAGCAACACTCAGATTCGCGTTTATCCAACCTGCAAAAACATAGTACAAATTATGAAAGTACTCTGCAGGTACCGCAGTAGTCAGATGTGTTGCCGGTTCAGTGTTGGCAAACGTCATTATTTGAAATAATTATTTCATTTCACCCACGCTAGTGTAGCCTATACTGTAGGCTACTACGCATAATTTTGGAATAATTACATTAACAAATTATTAAAGTGACGCGCAGTTTAATTTATACATTATTCGCATTGCTACACTGTACTCACATCTACCACTTGCATTATTGAGTTCGGATGACGTAAAAGTCAGTCACCTCGAATTCCCGGCATACCGTACAGTCACAATATTTATGACCTTTGTAACCACTCGGGATTGCTCACAGTGTGCTTACCATCTCCTCTGTAAGTACACGTCGTAAATAACCCACGCATATGAAATTATGAAACTTAATCGGATCATTTCCTCCGTTTAATATGGCCGGAAATTCGAGGCTATTTGTAGGTTACAAGTTCATCAGTTACGTAAGTCAAGCCCGCGAGGTGAATCCTTCAGATAACTGGTTCTGATGTAGAATAGATATTAAAATGGAAGCCACTTTTGGGATCTCATAACAGCGATGGCTCGGAGCCAAATAGGTTTAGTCCAGTTCTGTGCCATAGTAGATGGGAAATATTTTTTTTTAAAAACGAGACTAGCGTGCAGTCCATAGCATAGAGTGGAGAGCTTTATAGTTGCAATCACAAATGCAGATGTTGGAACAGGCCTGCTTTCTACAAACTCATCGCGGTTCCATTTTTTGGCTCTCATTTTAGGGGCTTTAATCCAATTAGGAATTATGAATTTTCATGCCCAGAGGAAGGGGTAATTTTTTAGGGGCGTCTCACGCGGAGGAGCAAGGATACAGCTTTCCTTACAAATGAAAGCGTTAATTATGCAGGTATTTTTAGGAGAGGGGGTGTAAGACACGGGCTTAAGTTTTCTGGGAGGCAGTTTCAGTTTCAAAGAGTTTCGACGCGTTTACCTTGCTGAAATATTCATGCCGGAAGGTGTGGACTGTATTGTGTATGTGGTTCATTTGAGCGAATATGCAAATATTGGCGTAGGCCGTGCCCAAATAAAGGCCTCGTGGGAGAGGAAACATGCGAAAAAGTCGTCGCCAAAGTGCAACAACCTCGGTTTATTTTTTTTCTATCCATAAAATGATAGAAATTGCGAATTTAAATCAATATTGGTTTATGCCTGGCGGTTAGTACCTCACAGTGAGAATCCGAAAGCCCATAACCTGATAATGGGCCGTGGTATCAACTCAAATTAAGCCTTACTGCATATTGTGAACACTTGTTCAGTGCAATGTCTGATAATGAAATGGGCGAGTAATGTTTTTTAGGCTATACAGTACCGTTTATTGATAATAATTATCAGCATTTTCCAATATGTCAGTTGGGGGCCTCATGCAATAATGAATCGAAATTTATCAAAAATTCTAAACACATGCCGATACTCGTCCGAGTAAAGTATTTCCGTGTCACTTAATAAAATAAAGTGGTATACTGAGTTACAGACTAATACTTATGTCATTGCAATGTGCTACTCTGCTGAGCCAGCTAAGGAGTAACTTTTTGAAGAGGCTGTTACTGCAGTTTTTTTCACAAGGACGCCATTAGGCGAGACATATTTCATCTAGTACTGACGCACTCGAATGCAAACTACTGCATTAAGGAAAGATATCAATTTCACATGGAAAGCATCGTTAGTAACACAGTGTAATATAGCGCATATTCCTTGGAATATTCACAAACCTCTCCAGCTTGAAAGCAGCCACTGTACGTGGATTTTTCAAACACAATTTCTGGTGTTACCTGATACTAGGAATAGTCGGAAACATGAGTGGTTTTTCTAGTTTACATTTTAAGCGCTCCAGGCAGACTGCTGCAGTCTCATAACACCTATCCAGTGTCACGAGTACTGCAAATACATGTATTTTTGCTCACGTTCCAACATCCTTCCCCAGCACAACCCCATCAGTCACGTTGCATAAATCAATACCAAGACCTTAAATGCAAAACTCACATGCAATATTTCAAGAACTGAAAGTGCATATGAAGTGTGAAGATTGCATTATCCCAATATGACACTGTATCAGCAAGTACTGCATTACTATGATAGTGACTGACATTATGCTCCACTTTAAATGGAATTATTTATACCCCAATGTCTGTCACCTCAGCCCAGCATGCTTATTCTCTTATATTTCCTGTCCACCTAGGCGTGCTTACACTTGTAGAGCAGGGATAAACCCAAGATTTGTATTGTGTTGGCTTTGTAAGCCCAAAATCACAAGGCTGGTGTCCGACATGCTGCGGCTGGATGGGAACTGTCATGAATCTTCCAGCAGGAGGCCGTCTGAATCCCGCTCAATGGTTTCGCCGACACTCGGAATGAGAAGCGAATCGAGATGGCTCGTTTTTTCTCCACTTTGCCAAGCACACAATCCACTGCGCTTAACCGAGAATGAAATTGTTACTATACATCTGGTAGCCCCGGGCACCTTTAATCACTTACTGTCGGTTTCGAGGAATTTCTTAGCTCCGGAGTAGAACATAAGCTTGTATGACAGGAATGTAAGAGGCTTATAAAATGATGAGACGTGGCCGAAATTCAGAGGGGCTTTAGACTTGTATTGTAAGCAGCTCTTGAGTTATTGAGGCCTACGAATAGAAACTGAAACAGCGAATTTCGTGGGCTCAACATGCACTGTGAGTTATGGCGTGCATTTTGCACCCAACATCCGGCAGGGAAGATGATAAAAAATGGTACAAGTTGCATGCATGCAAGGTGTTTCTGACGCGAATATGCGGAACAGTGGTGCAGTGTGGCAAAAAAAAAAAATCATGCTTCTGACAAACTGCATGAAAAGGACCGCTCCGAATATATTTTGCAGTCCTGTTTCAGCGGTTTGCTTTGATTGCGCCTGATCATGCTCAGCAGCCATAACATTAATTCCATTTCAGTGAAGGCATGCTCATATATTTGGTCGAAATTTTGTTTAGGCTGTATAATAATTAATCATCGAAGCTTTGTCTACAACAACTTGGAAATTGGTCGCATATTCATCAATAAAGTATCTCTTTTGTGACATGGCAGTATTGTTTTGACCAGCAGCGTACAAAAGTTCAGACCATGTTTTTATCACCTCTTCCGCTCAAAATAATATGACATGGAAACAATCAGATTTTTCGCTTCAAAGCGCCTCTGTCCCAGGTGCAATTCTGCCAAATTCCTTTTCCGCCACCTTTTCCACCGGACAAAAAGCTGGCAAAATTCCTCCTTCCCTGATAACGAAAAAAAAACCCCTTTCGGTCTACAAAAAAACGGAACCCCATTTCGCTCCATAGTCTCCAAACTTCCCTTATCAAGTGTGCGATTAGGACAAATGGAACGTGGCAGTCAAATTAAGTCCATCGATACCCTTCTTCTACTACTCTACTCCAGACCACAGTGCTCCAGACTTTGCATTTGGATAGATATGCAGAAGATGAAGGACCACTGCGGTAGAGGAACCTTCCCTTGTTCGAAGAGGGGGAAAAAAAGGTATTTCCAATTGAAGCCTGAAACTGAAAGAGCCTAGGGTGTTTGAAGAGAATCAGGAAGGACGTGACTCTTGTGTGCTTGAGTTCCTGGAGAATTTGGAGAGATAGGATTAGACGAGTCTTGCCCTCCCGAGGAGACTTCCGGTAATTAGGATTTAGGTGACCGACTTGGGCCTCTTGCCTCGAGAATTGGCGTAAAAGGACTGCCTCTTACTATGGGCTCGTAGGTGGAAGCGGTAATGGGCTGGCATAAATTGGCAAGAAGGTGCCTGGAGGGATTTTAACTCTACTGTAGGTCTCGGGAATATTCACAGCTGACCCTGCGCATTGTGGTTGACTATGTGCGGTAGGTGGGCCATGATTTGCAGCGTTGTTAATTGCTGAATTATATGGCATTGTATTTTTGGTGAGGGCGTGGGCAGAGGGAAATTTGATTTGCATTTATATGAGTGCATGGGAGTCAAAAGTAGCTGAAGGTGTTGACTCGAATAAGGGCGTTTAAAGTCGATAATATGAAAAGCAACATGGGTGTTGCAGTAATTTAAGCCAAAAATCAATTCCGAACACAATGATTAAAGCATAGGCTCTAAAATGACAATATTTAGACTTTTGAACAACTACTAATAACTTACTACAATTTACTGTAGAAGTTGAAGTAAATACCAGGACCATATCTAGGACCAAGACAAGACTATAAAAACAAAGGGCTTGTTTTTATTGTGGAAGTAACATGCAGCCCCTTAATTAAGTTAGCAAACTGTATACGGACTAAATGGATAAAGTGTTGTGAACAACCTAAAAAAAACTAAATCAGCACCAGTTTATCGCTATAAACATTAGCATATTACAGTAGACAGTACAGAGAGCTACGGTTTTGCAGTCTCCTGAGTTCAGAAGATGTAGAATAACAAACAGAATATGCTAAAACACTGCACTATTACCATACAACAACAACTGAACTAAATAATGAGAGACGGACATTGCTACAATAGTTTCCTCTGCTGAATAAGTTATATACCATGCACGTTGCATACAACTGTAGGTTCCCTTGGGAATTGACTAATTCTGTTGTGCTAATCTGCAGCTGCAGACAACAGAAAGTTTTATCACTATTTTACAGTCTTCTTCCTGAGTGTATAGGCGAACCTTGAAACCACTTCAGTATTTTTCGCTGCACTTACTGCCTGCTTGGGAGAGGATTTTAAATCACAGGTTGCGTTCAGGGACTTCCTTCCTTTTACAGAGTGAAAGTCTCTAAGGCAGACGTGAATGTTCTTCATCCAGGAACATCCTCTGCAGTTGGGGCAAATTCACTTGAACATTTTGAGGATGGCAAAGTTTCCAGTTCATGTAGAGTTTGTTGACAGAGGCAGGGCCAGGAGATCGCGAGTGTGGCAAACTCCGTGATTATACTCTATATTCTCATGGTAGACCGTATAGGATAGTTTATCTGTTATAAACGGCGTAGAAATATATTGTAAAGGTTGAAGGCCTCGACATGGTGGCAGAGGTAAACTTTTGGCTCCAGCATAATTTGATTGTTCCTGAAAGAGCCGGAAACTCTGATGAGACAGAACTGGTAGTACAGTCTATAGTATATAGGCCGATACCTGCTGTATATACAGAAAACTCTACCAAAAATACAAGAGCAGTTCCAGAACTGATGTACTGTTTCATATATGCAGGAGGCACATTATATTCATACTTATGCACATATTCCGTACGTATGTGTTTATAAAATAATTTTGGTACCAATTAATGCATGTTGATTGGTCGACATCGTCCCCAAAGTGGCAAAATATTTGACAGCACATTTTTATAAATCTCGAGTTTTCATGTAGGCCCTTACACTATATTAATGTGCACACTAAACAGCTTTTACTGATCTTGGCTGTGCTCTAAGTAATCCTGGAAGTCGTGACATGGATATCAAGCCCACATTCGTCAGTGATTATAATGCGGCAGGGCTGGTCTTAGGCAGGTGCAGCCCTAGGGCAAGAACAAAATTCTCAATGTGTGAATTTCTGTCCAACGCCAGTTTACGTATCCAATCATTTTGTTGACCGACTAATTAACGTAGCCTAACTTGCAGACTAATTAACACGTACCAGGTCCTTTTGCATAGTTATTACAAGTTTTTCGCATATAATCATGTTTTAGGGAGAAAATCATGATAATATTATTGAAGAGGTGAATCTTTAAAAGTATAAAAATATAATAATAATGAGTTATTAGCAATTATAAAAAAGCAACGAGAGCCTCATTGAATTGTATTGAATGTCCTCCAGAAATAAATAGTCGTGTTTTAATTTGGCTTTCAAAATGTTGATTCCCATAAGAAACCATTGCAGGATGCCACTTTTTTCCTGTGTTATCTTAAATCTGTTGAAAGTGAAGATAATATTTTAAAATTCACCTCTTCCGTTATTAATGACGGTTTTGTGCTTTTACCTGCTTATATTGGATGCTCAAAATGTTGTGTTACTCAAATACCACTTTCCTAGCCTGACTCATACTTCCTGCATCTGTCTCTGCCCTGACTGGACACAACTTCAAGTAAGTCCGTCTCTAATGTTGCTGTGCTCATTCCATTCACAAAACTCAATGAAAGAACTAAGAACCCTATAATTAGGCCTACCGAGTATCTGCTAATTTCCCCGGGAGATATGCTACTCCACATTTTTTCAATAGTGCTACTCACCCACATATCCAAATGAACGCGGCGAAATTTTTAATTATGAACCAATAATAATAATAATAATAATAATAATAATAATAATAATAATAATAATAATAATAATAATAATAATAGGGTGTAGTGCTTCTCAGAAGAGGTTTTTGCACGATAATCTTTATTTGCCTCATCAAGGTTACAGTTTTCATTCTTGACGAAGTGCCCTGCTGGTTCGAGGGCAGGGTTAACACATGCAGCAGAACCCTCGCTCGTTCACTCTCGTCAAACCACTGGACCTCAGTTAGGTACTTACCTTCTGGAAAAGGGACACAACAGTGGGCACCCTTTCTTCCAGTTTCTTCAGGTGATTTCTCTCATTGAAAGCAGTTGCTTTTTAGAAACTGTGCCTATAGGCAGCGGTGACATTCTGCTGGTAGACTGCAATGATTAAAGTGGGAGATCTTTATCCGACAACAGCTGAAAAACTTTTTGACATGCATTTTCTCTAACTGTATCTGTTATCCAGAAAATGTGGCCCTTTTGACACTGTGCTCTTTCCACCAAGCAATGCGGGTAATGCAAATTCCTAAACACAAGAGCCAGCACCTATATATACTAACGAAATTTGAATGAAATATGTCCTGAAATGCCTTTCTATCCTGAATCCTGGTGTCTACTTTTTTGAACACCCGGTAAATATTGTTGTTATGCAGCAGTGACCCAACTTTGCTAGCATGTTACTTTGCGTATCATTTGTGATGACAGAGAGTTAACGATGCTAGCTTCTAAACTAAAGAAATTAAATGTATTTTTTCACATTTTCAGATACTATGTGACATTTGCTCATACAATATTACTCATGTTACATTATACGATCTATGTAAACTCACCTCTTCATTTAGGAACCTGATGTAGGCAAGAGCTAAAAATTTACACCTGTGTAATTTTAATTGTTCATACAAGCACCACTTTTATAATTACTTTGTAATTCATATACTGTGAACCCAGCTTATGATGCACAAAATAATTATGATGAACTACAGGAACTACACACTTTAGCTTTGCTAAATGCTCCATAATGCCGCCCCTGTTGCAATTATTTTCCTCAAATTATGAACTTAACACCGTACTTAACCGAGGAAAATATTTTAATGATGCCTGGTAATGGGTTTTGATCTATAAATTTACTCTGACTTACCCATCTTCCAAGATTCAAGATATTACTTACACAGAACATTTATAGAGCCATTTGCAACTTGTAATGGCACTTTTAACGACACCTTCGTGTCATTTACATCCTGCAATTAAGTTCAACTTAATAAAACTGCAACGTAGGACTAATTTTGGTAACTATGCAGGGTCCTCAACTTACACTTAGAAAACGCATCTTTCTCATGAGAGAATCATCTACCATCTGCATTGCAGAATTGATCATGTGAACTTTTAGAACAGTTCATTGTAACCAAACATTTGTTGGGTACGCTGCCTGTTGGGTAAAACATGATGGATTACTCGCTCCAGTCACACATGCTATTATGTCAAGTATACAGCAGAAATCTTTGGGATATAATCCGAATCTAGCAGCATTCAGCAGTTGGAGCAAGTAATCCATCACATTTTGCCCCCGACACATATTCTTGTAGGTGTCAACTTAAGACTGAGGACCATCCCGCATATTACTGCGCCGACAATTTCCTGGAACATTAATTCAAATCCTACTATTCAGAGAAATCTATCCTGCTGTACATCTCACAACCTCACAGCATTAATCAACTCTGATGCATGGGATCCCTGTGTCATGCTGCATGTGATATGAAAAGTAGCCCACATACATGCCGCAGGTATAATATCCAGGTCTGATTATCACCGAGATGACGCAGCTCCTGTGCATTTCATTTGCCATCTGACGTTTCCGGTGGCAATGACGATAAAGCGGATGAGGAATGGTCCGCGGCTCCGTAATGAAGACAGAGATAAGCTAACGGAGGACCTGGAATTAATGAGAGTCTGTCGGGTACATCTGACTCAAACTGTAATCCTCTTGGCTGTTGAACGTTGGGGAATTCAAACCAGCCGGCGAGCTTCCCAATTCTTGAGGTGATGGAATTGAGGCAGGGATTGAGAATTCAATTATTTGGTAAAGCCTTTTCTTCCTCCCTTCGTATTATTGATGACTGAGAGCATGACGCCGCCTTTTCTTCTCCTTCTTTTTCACTAATGAATGGCGCCTGTTTCTGAAGGCGACGATGGCGCCATTTTATGAGGACGCCTGGTGTTACAAGATGGCCGAGCACCGGTGGAGCTCTTTGTCACGACGCTTGTTGCTTTTGTCGTTATGGCATGCTACTCATTAGACCATTACTCATTTTTGCCGGCGCAAATGAGTCATTAGGTAATGCGGAGCGCTCCAAAAACGTCACTCGCTTGTTGTTAAACGTCGATACGCTACTAGATGGACCTAAATCACAGAGGATCTTTTAAAGACACTTTAATGAATGGATGCTGACATGATTTGGGCGTACTTTAAGTAATTATTGCTCACTTGAACATACAAATTGCATATCTTGGAGACGAACATATTAGCTACACAATATTTACAGCTACAAGTATAAGAATGAGCACTAGTTTTAGTAGGGCCATCAGCAGCATATCCAAACGGGTTCTTTCTTGTTATCAGCTGTTTAATTAATTATCAGCAATGAATAATAATGACTACTAGTATATTTTTAAATCAGCATATTAAACTTATTAGGGTCAAAATAATGAAATAATTTCTGAAGCATTTAGGCACCTACCACAACAAATATTTTCCTAATTAATTTGATATATGATGGCAGGAGTTGATTATTATGGCCGAGGCTGTGTTAATAAATCAGGGTTTCCATCATAACTTAGTGAAAGGCCACACTTTATTAACCATTTATCTACCCAGTAGCAGTCATAATCACCTCCATATTCCAGTCTGATTAAAATTTCTCGGGATATTAAGGATGGTCGAAGGTACTCCCAGTTTGCAGCAAAAGCACCCATTTTTGTTGCACATTTGGAAGTTTTGCAGGATCCGTGAACCTCACATCCAACTACTTGGTACGACCTTATACATTTCAAAATTCTTATCACACACAGTCGTTCAGCCCAGTGCTGTATTGACTGCACCCGCGCCGTGATGAGAAACCTCCCGTGCAGTTATGATGCACTCTTTGCGTGTAAGTGCTGTAGAAGAAAGGTCGAGGCAGTCAAAAAGCCTCCAAAATTGTCTGCTCCTGATGGCCCCTCTCAAATGTCACCCTGTCCTGTATACATGCAAGGAGTAAACACTGGATGGGATGTTATCCTGGAAGTTAGATAACCTGCGAGGCCCAATTGTCTCGCTTATTGTCATCATACCAGGGTGGCTTTTACCAAAACGAAACCGTGAAGCGCTGGCCTACTTACGTTACTACACCTACCAATGAATGGCTGAGATCTCATATTCCAAGAGCTCAACGTCCGACTCTTGAAAACTCCCACCGATAATGAGCTCACGAGTGTAACTTGAAGTCCGCAGAACACGTGATAAGAGCCAGGTTACGTCCTTGGCAAAGGCCACAGTCTGCTCTAGTAACAAAAAAAAAGCGCATGTAATTCTTTATCACGTTATGACACACCATCCGCTCATACATCAACACGTCCGGATGAGTTCATTTCTAAAAGGCATACCTTCCATATTATTTTGTAGTTTTAATACCGACAGTATACCCACAGGACCTGGTATTACAGCACTGCGGACACCTGTAAAGAGGCCTCAATTGCCAGTTTTCGGTTGTACGCTTCCATGCACATATTTTTTTGCTTGGCTTTTCCTTTTTTTAACGCGCCCGTACACAAAGGAAAATGTGCCTGGAGGAAGTTTCTCCTGTACCTGAGCAAGGTTAATACGACGTAGGTGGGTTGAATTTCTTATAAGGCTTTACAGGCACTTTTGCAGCACTGGTGCAGTGAAGAACCGCGAATTTGTTGTCTCCTGAATTTTGAGTTTGGGTCCTGAGCAAAATGAGGAGCCTGGATGCTGCCAAATTTTTTAAAAAGCCGAATTTTTTGGTGACGGCAATGCGGCAAAATATGTGGGTTGAAGGGAGTGAAAAGCTTGGCCCATTGAATTGTGTATAGGGGATTTGCATGTCAAAATAAGCCCGCAGTTTTGGAGTTGAGGGGGGGGGGGATTGCGCTCAACATTTCACGCCGATGTTTATGCTCGAAAAGGTGTTTTTAAAACGGGTATTAGGGAACGGAAATGCACCGGAAGGCTTAACCGTTCTGTTTACCAATTTTGGCGATGTTTGTCGTATTTGACGATGTGTTATTTTAAAAAAACACATTAGGATTTGAAAGCCTCTTGACAAAACCAAATAAACATATCAGGAATAGAATTTTTGAAAAATAAAGCCTTTAGTAGGTGCAAGTTTTTAAAAATATGTTTTGTCGACATTGAATTAGGTCGACACTGCAAATTATGCACACAAAAATGCACTACAACAGTGCAATGTAGTCGTTAATTAGGCTCCCAGCTCTTTCAACACGCTCCCATAGTTTAGAACAAGCTTAATTTTCCAATTTTCAACACCGGAATCTGCTGCTAATTTAAGAATCCACGCACACTGTCCATTACTTTTTTTTGTGTGCCAACCCGCCACACATTTAATCACCGTGTTAAACCACCATCTGCGAACATCTTTACCCGACATCATTAATAACTAGCCCACATCTGGCCATCTGACCACGAACACAACGCACACGTTCATGCCATCCGTCAATTACACTGCAATGAAATTAAAAATTTTGTACAAAATTAGCCCTCATTCATTACATAGGTCACATGACTATTTTTGGGCCATCAACTATATCTGTGCCAGTTTACATAGGATCGGGTGGGGAAAAAAATAGCCTGCGGTATTTAGCGGACACGGGCGGTTAATCCGTATGAAAAGGTGGGCGGGTACGCGGTAGGCAGAGCATAAAAAGGTGAGTCAGACGGAGTTGAAGAAAAGTACTTGGAAGAAGTAGAAGAAAAGAAAAGAGGGAGCTGAAGGAAGGCAGAGGGTCATTTGCCAGGTTGCCGGATCTTGCGATCGATACAAGCCCAGCTAGAAAGACGGTGTGTCGTATATACACCAAATATCCCCAAAAAATTATATTATATTAGATAACACTAT
The DNA here is from genome assembly GCA_000934665.2 of Catajapyx aquilonaris. NCBI lineage: Eukaryota > Metazoa > Arthropoda > Diplura > Dicellurata > Japygidae > Catajapyx > Catajapyx aquilonaris. Next base: position 27,994 of record KZ538739.1, read on the forward strand.
CCAAGACTTCACTATGCAAACCGCAATTTGTATTTTTAAATGAAAAATTTAATAGGGACCTTCAAGCTCTGTGTTTCTTCACAGCTCTTCTTCAACACCTTTTGCAGACAAGAAAAGGTTGGTGGCCCCGGGGCAACGGTTCCTCCTTGGTACGCAAGTAGATCGTTCCGGAGGAAGGATCATTCAAGAAGGCCAGGCGGAGGGGGTGATATCTTGGGGAAGGGCCGCAATTTTAGGAGACGGGGATTTTCGCTGTTGGAAGATCGTCGCTTTTTTGGTGGAGCTGGCAAGTTGCAAAATGCGGGTTTTATAGTAGGGGTGGATGAGATAGGGATGGTATCAGAAGGGGGCAGAAGTTTGACAATGTATTGGGAGGTGAAGCCCTATATGTGGGCCACTGCGGTTTTGGTACAGGGCTGTTGGACCTTGCAATTAAAACTTGTGATCAGGTCGTTGCGTTATGGTTAATTAAAACAAAACAAAAATTATTGTTATACGACCAGTGTCAATTTTTCATACAAAAGATAAAACAGTGGACAATGCAATCAGAAAACAATGTAACATTATTTCAAACTGTATTTTGAAAACTGAAAATTAACCAAACTGGCAAGATATATCGGTTTTTCTGCGAGAATGGATTGCTGATCGAACCCGGCATTATAGGTTCAGATGAGGACCGTTATTATGCTGCATAACACTCATATGGCAGATGAAGGGGGAATTAAATTATTCAGCTTCAATAATGAAATGCACTCGATTTTCTGACCGCTGCGCTGCTGCATGTGTAATTATTGGGATTAGCCTATATAAAACTTACAGTTCCAGCTGCCCAGTTGGCGTTTTGAAAAGGCTATTTTCAGTATACCAAGTAGTCAGATTAGCATATACAAATGCCAGAAGATCACAAGATCACTGTGTAGGGGTCATTTAGGTGTATACGGTACTGTATATTATACATGTCTTATTTTGACTATTTGAAATCAAGTTAACTCACCATGCATTACATCAACACCAAACTAACGTAAGAAGCAATGCTGAACGCCCAATTTTGAAAGTTTTTCATCGTGTTTGAGAGCAAACTATTGGCTACTTCGTAGATAAACTCTCAAATCCGTGACGAAACTGTAAGGGCAATGGTCACTTGACATCTCTTCTAGACGTAATTGCGACATTCATCCCCATGTGAATAATAAAATCTATCCTGATAGACAGCTAACGATTCTTATCACTCTCTATTGATGAGGACTGTAATCAGCAGGATCAGTCAAACAGCTGATGATGATATCAGCAATTTAATTGCCGTATTATTGCATGACGCCTGCCTAGCTGTAATGACAAGTTTTGTCATTTTTGGGTGGCAGAAATAGGTCAAGGATTTGACTATCAGGAATTTGATGGTCGACCATTTACATCCCAGATTAACCTGACTGATTGCATACTCTGCTAATGTAAGTGTAGCGTACAGTGTCTCCTCCTCATCCATGACTAACCCTGCACCCGCAGGCTACACGTGCTCCGCGGTGCACATCCTCGATGGACGTACTACAGTATATCATTTTATCACATAATTCCCATAGCGAACTATAATTAAAATGCATATCAAGTACGATATTTTTTGCATGTGTAAGTGTAGGCTACTCCAGGGGATTAAAGCGCTCAGTTGAAAAAGCCTTTTACCTTTTACTTGAAAAGTATTGTCACCCCTATTTAAAAAACGATTAACTAATTAGCTGCTATTATCTCCTAATATTAGGCCGAATGTCAATTGTACCGATGCACACCGAATAACCAGGTTGGTTGATTAGGAAGCAGCCAAAGCAACAACTGCTGGCTATTAGAAGATGCAAATGTGGGACAGATGGAAAGAGAAACGAAGAGGAAAAAGACTGGGTTTTTAAATTTACACCTTAGACTGGAATATATCAAATGTTGACTGTCATAACGACATAATAAGTATGTAAAGTGTAAACAATTTTTTTACATAATTCATTATGCAAAAATACACAACCATGCAATAACAGGATAAGAAACTACGGCACATTTAAAAATGTGGTTTACAGCAATAACAACAAAACAATAAATAATATGACACCTATGGAGGGCAGATTTACATAAATAACAAACAGGCGAAGCTAGATCTGCCTCATATATTCCAGTGACGTGTTCGTCGATATAGGCATCTAGTCTGTCTCCTACAGGTCTCCTACCCCTCCCCACCGCGACAAGGTGGAGATACCTTCCGGGGACACCGAATGACCCGAATCCTCCGGAAACCTCTCTCGAGATATCTTTCGATCATCACAGATCATGGCAGGCCACATATTTTATCCGAATGTTGTTTCCGCCATGCCCTTTGCACCGCAGCCCCCCCTCCAGACATCCACCATCCCTCGGAATGCTCCCTGGAGTGGTTCCCACATCGCAATCAATTAGACGCCGCCGTCGTCGTCGAGACGCACCGCCGCCACCGTATCCTCACTACCGTATCTGGCTGACTCCCCCCTCCAGCCTGCCCACCCCCTCAGCCTCCCGACACGAAATCTGGCAACGTGGCATCCCATAATTCCATGCGCGGCTCCAAGATGGCTGATTGGTCGCAGCCGCTCTAGTGTCCGCTCGGTCGTCGAACAGGGAAGAGGACGGCTCTCCCCTTTCGCCCTCTCTTCGCACTACTCGGACCCCCTCGCACGCACTCCCGTCTCCGTTGGAACATGACAAGTGCGGGCCCGTGCCTGGAGCTGTGGTTGTGAATCCGCGCAGAGGGGGACGGCAACGGAAGGGGGAGAAGAAGGCAAGGGGCGAAGAGCGGGCCACTGCTCTGCTGCCAGGCGCCATCTTGGGAGTGCTGTTGCCTTGTAGACGGTGGGAGTGGAACACGGGGGTGCGGAAAGGGGGGGCCGAACCGGGGGCGGATGAGGCCTGTTTGACACCAGGGACCCAGGGGCAGGCCCGCGTCGACTGGACTGGACTGGCTGGACCAGAAGAGGGTAATTAGCGAAGGAAGGAAGGGTGCATGTCACTGGGTGGGGAGGGTGCATTCTAAGAACCAGCTAGTGACTTGACATTGCTCATGTTCGGTGCATCACTAGTATCGGAATGAGCAGTGCAGTCGTCGGGAAAGTCATGGCGTGTTCTGATGACAAAAATCGCACGTAATGGGGGAGAGGGTGAGTCACAGGACAACTGTCTTCAACGTGTCATTCCACCGTTTGTATTATGGAGCAATGCTTATCGGAGCGACTTGGCATAAGGTTGTGATGTTCCTTGGAAGTGACTCGCACCTTTTAATTGCTATATCTTATCGTAGGTGCTCTTTTGCTTATATCTGTGCTGATAAAATTATCTGTCAACTAGGTTGCAATGTTACACAGACAAGTGATAATGATATAAATGATAATGATGATACAATCCGTCACCCACAGGACTGGGGCATGGTCGGAACACAAAAAAAGGTCGGATAATCCGAGGAGTAATGAAAACTTTAATGAAACATAACGAATTACATCAAAAAACATGAAATAACGTACAACATTATGGTTTTCTAAGAAATAGTGAAGTAGGCCTATTTATCTTTTGCATGCACACACTACTGTACTGTATTTACAATTTAACTGAGACGAAACAACAAATGCGTAGTACATTACAGTATTTCATAAGAAAACATAGCTTTATTGCCGGATCGGGACGGTCGGATAAACAGAGGAGTCAGATAATTGGGGTTCTACTGTAATTATATCATCCATGATGGGAAGGCGAAGTGGCGCTGCTGTAACGTATACGCCCACGGATGGAAGGGTCCCAGGTTCAATACCAAGCCCAGGCATTCCCCCCTTTCATCTCGTGCAGAGTTTGGGGTCATCTCTAGGGTCTTCGTCTAGGGTGGGATTTACGATGTACGAACCACCCGGGGGAGCTCACAAAATGACCATTGCAACAACATTACATTGCACATCCCCTCCCAGTCACCCTGCCCTCGGACCAGGGCTCTTCGTTGTCCAAATTAATGTACATCTGGGCAAGTAAAGGCCCTTGTCAAAACCTGCAGCTTAGGTATGGCACTATACCCAATTGTATCATCCATGATAATACACTGATAATTCGTGCTAATGAATGTATGGGTGTCACTGGATAATCAGAAAACATGGATTAACCGAAACTGGACCTAGATAATGTAAAAACGAACTATTCACAGGTTATGTATTACTGTACATAGTGTATGCTGCGTTAAATAAGGTTTAATGAAAATAATAAAAGTTACCTTAGATTTTTAATTTATCTTCTGGAAAAAGTGTAATATTTCTTTGTTTGCGAGACATAATTTTTCCTAACTTTATTCTTTGCCGATGCTGAAAATTTGAAAACCGGACATGGGGTGAAAAATGAGTGGAGGGGGCATGAGATAGACCAAGCTGGCCAAAAGTTGGGCGTGGATGTCACAAATTCAGTGTGAAAAATGTGTACAGACTCGGGAACACCAATTCCAAAACATGCTAATGCACTTAAGTGCTTTTCCTAAATTAGGATTGTTTGATGTGGGGAAAACTTGTCTATTACAGAAATCTTTTGAAAAACTGCGAAATTCTGCTACATAATTATGGATGCTTTATAAACCTCAACTTGCTGTCAAGTCCAAAACTTTTCACTAATCAACCCACTACAGCTAGACTTTTCAGATACTGTAACATTTCTTTAATTTTTTTTCTCCGAATTGATCTGTAGACTTTATTATTTCACAAGGTTCATTTTTATTGACCCGAACCAAGAACTGGAAAGTTCTGATAGGATCAGACTGTAAAATGACAGCCAAGACTTTCTGTAAGTTCATGTGATAAATTGTCAACACCACAATAATTACCAATTATCATCAATTATTGGCTGTGCACACAGATTTGTATGGAAGTATGGGAATGTTTGTGTCTGCTAAGGGACACTTGAGATATGGGAATGAAAAAGCCACCTTCGAATACATAATTCTTTTGGTCTTGACTCTTGAGGATGAGAAAGGTACAATTCCTGGAATTGTGTCCTTTCCAAAATACCATGTGTCCAGCAAGAGACAAAGTAATTGGGGTGTGCCTGACGTTTCAGCCCAAAGAAAGCAAACAAGGTGTCAGAAACCGTGATTGATATAGGCAGAATGTATAGAAGACATGGAAATTGTCTCAAGCAATTTACGGAAAGGAAATCCATTAATGCGTGGCAGGCTGGCCATATTGATTGATATTCTTGCATGCAGATATACTTTTTATGACATGGTGTGAAATTGGTGAGGGTTATCAACCCTAACTGATGCCTTAAAATTGCAAGGTACCAAGGATGTAGTGACATTGTCATTTGAATGTGTTGAATATTAAATAATATTTCTGGGAAAAAAAGATGTGGAAAATCATCTAAATTGATCATTATTTTGAAGTATCGGTACTTCTGATCCAAACTGTAAGTTCAGTATGTGTTAAGGAATTGCATAGTTTTGAGGTGCAAAATTGCTCCACTACTTTTGCAAGGCAGGAAATATGATTTCGTAATATTTATTGCTAATTTTATTACTGTCATGTGGGAAGGTTTTTTTTGTTGCTTACACTGGAATAACATATCACTGGCATGCCTTTCATGTTAGTCACACAGCACAACTATGCTGATTGACGGGAACTCTGGGATCTGGGCATGAAATTGGAGGAGGTTCAAAGTTGGTTGTTTACGGTTCTCTTGGGAGACAGGCTGTGGTTTTAAAATAATAAAATCACCTCAGTTAAGGTCATGGAGGCCATCTGATGACCCTGATTTATTGGGAATGAACATGAGATAGTCATTCTGCCTAGCAAGTCTTGCATTGTAATAATTTTTTTGTTACAAAACAATGAAAGGGCATGTCTATTTTAATTAGTGTAACTTGCCACCATTCACATAAGTTGCATTCTTTATGAAGGTTACATGTAGTATAATGATGCATCACTCTGACCCTCACCTTGTTTTGTGGCATGTTAATTTCCATCAAAATAGTGTTGACGTCAATGCTGTGCTTTTATCTCCAGCAAATTCTCGAAACAGGATTAAGGCACGACTGTGTTTTCAATGGGAGAAACTACCGCACCCCTGCCTAATTGTCACTTCGTTCAACTTAACTCATCAATCATGCAGGAGATTAGTTTGGGAGAACCCCTAGGTGCCTGAAAAGGAACATGCTGAGCATCCATTATTGATGTTGGGAAGTGGGAAAGAAAATACTGCAATTAGCTGTATCTTACAAGCAACATCTAAAAATATCTAGGTTGCTATGGAATTTCCGTGCTCTGTTGCAAGGCCTGAAGGGGGATTGAGATTGACTCAACTGTATTTCTGGATGGGGGCCCATGTGGCAAAAGTCAGTGATTGCTCATTATAAGGCTCTTTGTCACACTGGATACACTTAATTTCTCTTTGGTCAATAGAACAAGTAACTTAAGAAATGGTGGGAAACTGTCCTTGATCCTAGCTCTGTTGAGAAGTTTTTAAAGGACAAAATGAGGATGAGATTACTACCATTTTGGTTGTATGTTTTTATGGGGCAGATGTCATTTGAAGCATGCAGTCCACTTTGTTGTCATGCACGTTATCAGTGATGAGTCACGGTGGGTGACATATTGATTTGTCCTACATGTTTGTGCAGGAGCTTGGGTCAGTGGTAATTTTATTCTTATTTTCCACCTCAGCATTGATTTTTTTCGTGCAGTGCAGGGTAAAGAACTCGGATAATGAACAGTAAGGAAGTTGCTTCTCCCCACATTAAATTATGTCAGTTTTCTGGGAACGCAGGAGATTTACTTGGGTCTGCCTGGGCTTTAAGTTTGTAATTACTATACCACACGCTATTAGCCTACCATTCTTGTGTTGGCATATTTATTTTATCAATGTGTGCAGGTTTCTTTAATTATGTAGTAGTTAAAAAAGAAGTGATGGAATGTTGCACATTTCTGGGTGTTAATGTTGATTTATGTAGTATTATTTGGGCAACCTAATTTGGAGGAGGAAAGCTCCCGGGGGGTGTCATGTGAAATAGGGGAGAACAGTTTAACTTCCGGTGGAGTTTGCACCTGTGCACTGACACGGAAAAGGGATTGCTTGGAAAAAGATCTGGTTTTCACGTCACCTCCACCTGCTGTTTTCAGATTAAAAGTTAATTCTCTTAAGGCTTCAGATTGTTTGGGCAGGTACAATTTGTGTCATGTAATTTCTCTCCTCTGACTTTCAGATATTTGTCATTGACCAGTGAACCAAGCCAACCTGAAAATGTCGGCTGAAAGGGAAGTTCCAGCAGAAGACAGCATCAAAGTGGTGTGCAGATTCCGGCCACTGAATGACACGGAGGAAAGGGCTGGATCCAAGTTTATAGTGAAGTTTCCGTCTGGAGGTGAAGACAACTGTGTCTCAATCGGGGTGAGTCACCGTTATTACCTCACTGCATAAGTTGCCAGTCTGGGTTAGAATTAGGTCAATGTACCTGTGGGCATTGATTTAATGAATATTTCCTTCTGCCATATAGGGAAAGGTTTATGTGTTTGATAAAGTCTTCAAGCCAAATGCAACTCAAGAGAAGGTATACAGCGAAGCTGCAAAATCTATTGTTAAAGGTGAGTGTGTGTGAAGTGTTATTTTCACTGCGTTGGATGCAGTTTGTTAAGTTTAAGTATTTGTATGGAATAAAAATGGCACTGATTGGTTTTTTAAATGTCAGATGTCCTCTGCGGGTACAATGGGACAATATTTGCATATGGACAGACCTCCTCCGGGAAGACACATACAATGGAAGGAGTCATAGGTGATGGTGGCAAGTCAGGAATCATCCCTCGCATTGTCAACGACATATTCAATCACATCTATGGCATGGAAGAAAACCTCGAATTCCACATTAAGGTGTCTTACTTTGAGATTTACATGGACAAGATCAGGGATTTGCTGGATGGTTAGTCACTTTCCCATGCGCTTAGCAGAATAGTTTTGCAAGTGTTGCGACCTATTTTTCTCTCTCCACAGTGTCAAAGGTGAACTTAAGTGTCCATGAAGACAAAAATCGTGTCCCATTTGTGAAGGGGGCCACTGAAAGATTTGTTTCAAGCCCTGAAGAAGTTTTCGAAGTAATTGAAGAAGGAAAGGCCAATCGACATATTGCAGTAACAAGTAAGTGACATTTACGCTGATTTCCCTTTAGTGTTGAATAAATAACCTCTGAAATTATTTGGAGGGCTAGGCGTATAGGATTTTGCAGAACGCGGATTTATTGTGTCTTTCTTTCAGACATGAATGAGCACAGTTCAAGAAGCCACAGTGTTTTTCTTATCAACGTCAAGCAAGAAAATCTTGAGAATCAGAAGAAGCTCTCTGGGAAATTATATCTGGTGGATTTGGCTGGCAGTGAGAAGGTCAGTGACTTTTTTTATTGCTTGTGCTATGGTCAAGGCTTCAATATTTGATTGGGCTAGTAATTTGCAGGATAGGTAATTTACAATAAAGAGTGACTGATCGAGTGGAATGAAGCAGAATTGATAACATAAAACCCATAACGCTTGAGCATTGTGCGTTTTTAATAAAAACAGGCTTTAGCAAGTTAGCATGTTTTAGAGATGAGTGAATGTGTAACGTCAAGTATAAGTGGAAGAGCTCTGATGCTTTTTGGGAAGCACATTAGTGTGTGAAAATGAGATTAATTCTATCTTACCAAAAATATTTTGGTATCGAGGGCAATCAGCACATTCGATGATGTGAAAGTAGCTTTTCCTTAACAATAATTCTTTTTTTACTCCAACTTATTAATTTTGAAGCAATAGCAATAGATGTGTTGGATGTGACATCTCGTGCATCTGCCTTGTACTTGTAGGTCAGCAAAACTGGTGCAGAAGGTACTGTCCTGGATGAAGCAAAGAACATCAACAAGTCACTCTCTGCACTTGGAAATGTGATATCAGCATTGGCAGATGGCAACAAGACCCATATCCCATACCGTGATTCGAAGCTCACCCGTATCCTGCAGGAGTCACTGGGAGGCAATGCTCGCACCACCATCATCATTTGCTGCTCCCCAGCCTCATTTAATGAAAGTGAGACTAAGTCAACTCTGGAGTTTGGCAAACGAGCAAAGACCATCAAGAATGTTGTGACAGTCAACGAGGAGCTGACAGCTGAGGAATGGAAGCGACGTTACGAGAGAGAGAAGGAGAAGGTGGCTCGACTGAAGGGCAAGCTGGAGAAGGCTGAGTTGGAACTGCAGAGGTGGCGGGCTGGAGATAAGGTTCGTTCCATATCTTTAATCATGACAATTATCTGCCTTGCAAGTTGAGTATTTTTATCTGCAATATGTATGGTTGTCATTTTTGAAATTATCATTGGTATTTTATGCACCTTTTGGAAGTCTAATTACATATCTGATTTCTCTCTCTCGATATTTATTGCTTAATATTTCACAAGTCAACTTAAATATTTCTTGGACACAGAACCAGTTTAGGCAAAATATTAGGAGAAAAGTACAAAGTGGCTTCAAGGTGTGAAGTAATTGAGGCTGGAAAATTTACATTTGTATAGTCTACTTTATTCTATTAATACCAAAGATAATTTGTGTCATGCATTCTTGGACTGATTGATAGTTGAACCCAAATCTTGCACCTGTCTGCATCCCTCATCTCCAACCCAGGCAATACTCAAGAAGTTGGGCCTTGACAGTGGGACTCTGGCCAATACCTCCCTGTTCCACTTGCTCCACTCTGACCCAATTCCTATGGACACAGCAGGGTTTTCAGGCCTCTCGTCTACCCAGCCAGGCAGACAAGTGGCTGCTTGCCAAGTGGTTTGTCCCATCTCCTGTCTTACCATTGAATCCCAACTATTTTTATCCCATGAAGGATTATTTTTATATATAAGAATCCCATTCATTTGCCATGTGATTGTTAAGGTAGCCCATAGGGTTGGATGTAAGAAGCCCAGAAGTTAGTAAATGATAAAGGTTGATGTGATTTTTTTTTTTAAATTAGCTTTGGCAAGATGTAATCATTACATCAGTTGGTTAGATCATATAAATTTTGAGCTATCTGGTTTTTGACAACTCCTGAGTACGATGTTTTTACAATGCAGGTGGGCGTTGAGGAGCAGGTCAACCTCCGTGAACCTCTGGATGCAGCAACTCCTGTGGCCATGACTGAATCAGTCATATCCAACCCACCGGAGATCATTGTAGAGGTGGGCCCCATGCCAGCCACTCCTTCAGGAGGTGGAGTGATGCTAGGCTCTCTGACCAACGAGGAGCGCCAGAAATTGGAAGAGGAAAGAGAGCGCCTCTACAAGCAGCTTGATGACAAGGATGAGGAGATCAACCAACAATCCCAACTTGTGGAGAAACTGAAGGAGCAGATGATGGAGCAGGAGGAGCTTATCTCTGGGACTCGCCGAGATTACGAGACACTGCAGCAAGAGATGAACCGGATCCAGCAGGAAAATGAGTCCGCCAAAGAGGAGGTCAAGGAGGTTCTCCAAGCCCTGGAAGAGTTAGCTGTCAATTATGACCAGAAGTCACAGGAGGTTGAGAACAAGAACAAGGAGTATGAGACACTTAACGAGGAGCTCACGCAAAAGCAGGTTGGTTGGTTTTCATGAGAATGAAATGTGCAAGTTCATATCAAATTTGGTGATGAGCTAAGCTGATACATAGCATAGTTCTTTGTTGGTGAGAAATGGTTACATATTCTCAATGTTTCTAGTCCCTTCTGAACACAACATCATCTGAGCTGCAACAACTGAAGGACATGTCAGCACACCAAAGGAAGCGTGTGACCGAGATGCTGACCAGTCTGCTGAAGGATTTGGGAGAGATTGGAGTGGCCATTGGTGGAAACAACAGCGACGTGAGGACCTATATTATTATCCCATTCCTTTGGCAACCGTCTCACATGCAGCCAAATTCTCTTTTACAGCAAATTGGAGAGACCAATGGGAAGATTGAGGAAGAGTTTACAGTGGCTCGTCTATACATCTCCAAGATGAAGTCGGAGGTCAAGAACCTAGTTCAGCGATGCCAGTCTCTTGAGACATTCCAGAGTGATTGCAACAAGAAGGTAAGGAGACTTACTCCAACATTCTTGGTTATTTGAAGCAGTGTGTAACGCCCGATTATTGGTTTGTCCTTGCACCACACGAAGGTTACGCGAGCCAAAAGTCACACGGTACAATTAAATTTATTTGGTCTCCCCCGATGTTGGAGGAGTCCTTGTGGGATATTAATTGTTTCAAATTTTGTTCCAGATCGACCAATATGAAAAAGACCTGGCAGAGTGCAGGCTTCTGATCTCACAGCATGAGGCAAAGATGAGGTCTCTGCAGGAGTCCATGAAGGAGGTGGAGAACAAGAAGCGAAAGCTGGAGGAGGATTTGGATTCTCTTCACGAGGAGTGCGCCAAGCTTAAGGCTGCTGGTGAGTTGTCCTTTGCATTGTAAATATTTGGGATTCTGCAATGTAAATTTCTGGAGAGACATGGTGACTTTTAAGTGGCATGGGTATACATCATTGTTATGTATGTGGCCAAAAAAGGGAATTCATGATTTATCACTGCTATTTTGAAGTAACTTCATTGATCATTTCATACTAGATAAACATGTCTTGTTCTCTTTTAATTCTGTGACGCAGAGCAAGTGCAGACAATGGCTTCAAAGGAGAAGGCAGTGGAGCAGCAGCAAGCAGCCAAGATGAAGGTGGCTCTGGAGCAGCAACTGGACCAGCACAGAGATGCCCATCAAAAGCAGGTGGCTGCCCTCAGGGATGAAATCACCGCGAAACATGCCCTTATTGATGAACTCAAGGAGTGAGTTACACTCGATTCAACTCTTCCTAAGAAATCTCAACTTTTCCATTCTAATTGTAATAATTGACTATTGCAGCATGAACCAGAAGCTGTCCCTTGCGCAGCAGCAGATGCAGGTTGACTATGTGAAACTGAAGAATGACGAACAGGACAAGAGCCAGAAGCTGCAGGAACTGCTGTGAGTACCTGATGCTTTCTGGCACATTTGCCATATAACTGTACCTGAAATCTCTCTTGCAGTTTGATGAATGAGCGTCGTGAGCAGGCACGCAAGGACCTGAAGGGCCTGGAGGAGACCGTAGCCAAGGAGCTCCAGACCTTGCATAATCTTAGGAAACTCTTCATACAGGATTTGCAGTCACGCATGAAGAAGGTATGTCTTGACTGTTGTGCCGGTGTTAGCCAAGCTCAAGTTGTGCCCTTTTCAAATTAATGTTGCACCTATATCGATTTATGTCAGTGTACATCATTGGTGTACTTTCTTTGAAATATGGCAGTCATCATTTTTTTTTTTAAATTTAAATTTTGCATAGTTCATCACTGCCAGCACAGAAAGCTTAGGGTAGTGTTGTGGCTTCATTTGATAAAATTCTCCACCCATTTTCTTCTCCAGTCTGTAAACATGGAAGAGAGTGAGGATGCCGGAGGTTCCCTGGCCCAAAAGCAGAAAATCAGTTTCTTGGAGAACAACCTGGACCAGTTGACCAAGGTGCATAAGCAGCTTGTGAGGGACAATGCAGATCTTCGCTGTGAGCTCCCTAAGCTGGAGAAGAGGCTGAGGGCTACCATGGAGAGAGTAAAGGCATTAGAAACTGCTCTCAAAGAGGCCAAGGAAGGAGCCATGAGAGACAGGAAGCGTTATCAGTTTGAGGTGGATCGCATCAAGGAGGCTGTGAGACAGAAGAACCTAGCGCGCAGGGGTCATGCTGCTCAGATTGGTGCGTATAGATCAGAGTGATTTCATATGTAAGATATACTAAGCAATCTGTCATTTGCGATATGATTTTTAAAACATGGACAGTTAGTGTTTATGAAGTCACCTGGATCAAATGCTAGAATAATCACAAATTTTCTCTCATGCTATGCAGCCAAGCCAATCCGAGCTGGTCAACATCACCCATACATGGGCAGTGCAATTGGAATTCGTACTGGGGGAAGCAACCCAGTGGCAGTAGTGAGTGGGGGAATGACGAAGAGCATCAACGAGGAGAAGAGAAGGAGCATGTCAGGGATGCCTATTGCTAGGGGTGAGTTTCGTTGTTGTCCCATTTTTACCCAACTGTTACCTTCCACATCCTCTTTTCCTCACAGCCATGGCAACTATTATGCCTGCATTGGATGCCACGCCGTACTTACCTCCTTGATCCCACAACCTCTGTCAATCCTGGATTCCAACACAAAGAAGGTTTAGGCTGACATTCTTCTAGAAAGTGTAGCTGATAAACTGAACTGTTGCAGCAATGATGCGTCATTGAAGCAAGGCCTCCAGTGCAACCAAGGCTTGAATGGGCTGGAGATTGTTTGCTCAGTTTCTTAAGAATAATTGCTGTTTGTGTATCAGAGGATTATTTCTGTAATTAAGTGAATTGTGAAAGGAAATTTCTGGATTAGATACAGGTGATGGAATGTCGCAGTGTGTTTACTGAGTATATTCCAGGTTGCAATAGGTATTATTACTCCAGTCCTAAAGTGAAGCCTAAATCTTTTTTCACTGTAATCTTTGCCATTATATTGTAACAAGTTTTACAGAACTGGTAGATTAATAATTTTCATCGCCTCTTTTATTTTCAGAGGGCGGTGAAAGTTGAGACTGAGGACCAGCATGCTCTATCTCCCCCCAAACATTACATGGGCTTTGTTTCCTTTTATCAGGACGTGTTTTACAACAGCAGATGCAAGCTAAAATAATAATAATAATCACCGCTGGTAAGAATAATTAGAGGATAAGGAGGGCAGCATGGTTGAAACAAATGCACCTTATCCTCTCGTTTTCCACCAGGCCTCGAATAATGTGCTTCTGTCGCTTGTAATCCGCAACCAAAGACTTTTCATTTAAGAGCGAGAGATGAAGAGAGAAACTTATGGTCAATGTCACTATGGCACTGCTTCCATTTTGGTTTACACCTAATATTTTCTAGTAGGTTTAAAAGTTAAGTAGATGTGAATTTATGCAAAAGAAGAAAAAAAGAATGCTGGTACTACACCTAGTTGAAAGGGACTCTTTTTTTTTCGTTTTGTGATGCAATGTTAGTATTATCAATCCGCAGAATTTCTCCTCATCGGATTTTTCTAGTCTGTGGTAGACGGAACAGAATTTTCCCAGAACAACGCCAAGTTCGTAGTTGTGGGATGGAGTATATTTCGCAGCGTTTTCCAGTGGTTTTTTTTCCTCTCTAATATTGGTCAAATTTTTATGACCTGGAATGATACGTTTTAATTAAGTGGGAGTTGTGGTTAATCATGGTTTAATTTTAACCCCCTAGTGCAGGCTTGGACCGATATCCAAGTCCAAATGCGACTTTTGGGGAAACATTGTTTATTCCCTTGCAACCCAGATCGCAATGTACTCAAATCATAGATTGGTCTCATTGTTTTATTTTTATTTTTTTTCGTTGTGTGGCAACGTTGTATGTTTCATAAGTATAATGTTATATATATATTTATTGTGCATAGAGATATATTTGTGATGGTTTATTTTTCCCCCCCTTCTTTATGTATTTCCCTGCAAGCTGCTGTGCAGTCGACTTGGAGTTGTTCTCGGGACCTTTTTTTCTGTTAAGGCCAAGCATCATAATTTGTTATGTTGCAGATTGTCACGTTGGCAAGCTGCAGGTAATTGTTTTTTCGAACTGGCTGAATGTGAATGGGCTTAAGTGTCTTTACTTTGGAACAACAGGGGGCTATTTTTCTCATCTGTGGATAGGTAAAAAATTTGTTGCGTTGCCATCAAATATGGTTGTTTACATTGCACATGTAATGAGCCTTCATTATATGTCCACAGTGTAATAATAATTGTCTGTTCCAACAATGCCTGTGGGGGCAATACAGTGTGACACCGCTAAGCTCAAAGATAACCCCACAGCAGCAATTTGCATGCTCTTGTATGGAAAGAAACCCCTTTAAAATAATGAGCAGAAGTAATACTTGCCTCGTGAACCATTGCTTGAGCCACAAATCCCTGTCAATGCCTGAACATATTCATGTTGGGTTGCACATGGCGCACTTTGAGGTGTAGGCATGCAGTTATAAAAGGTCCTAATTTAATTTATTCATGGCAATAGAAAGCGCTTTCTTATTTCCCCTTTCTCGTCAACAAGGGTGAATGGTCTAAGTTAAAAAAAAAATGCTTTCAGTAGCTTTGGAAAGTAAAAAATACGAGAAATTGTGTGGTGTTTTAAAAAGGAGGTAGTCTGAACATTTATTACTCGTTATTAACACTTGTCTCATTGGTGAGATGCAACACCATCCCCCTGTCAACAAAAAAAATAAATGCTTTTTGGTCATTTCCTTTTACTTTTTTTTTTCTCTGTGGGTTGAGCGGAGTGTATGACTTTTTGCAACGTTGTATATATTTCGTCCCCCATGTTTTCATGGCAGCTGAAACTTGGGCTGTGGCTGAAAAGAAGCTTTGTACCAAAATTATACGAGGAGCATGCCTTTTTTCAGTTGCTTCACACTTTCTTGCCATTTTCCTGACAACCCCCCCTCCGTACTCCCTGGCACCTCCCCGGCACCCCCCATTACGCAGTAGCAGACTTTGTTTCTTCCCAAGTTTTTCTGCTTCACGTTTTCAGATGATGTCACCCATTGCGTAGAGTAGTAATCCATAGTAATGTACTTCATGGAAAGAAAAAAAACACACCCAGGAAATGGCAAGAAATAAAAACCATTTGATTATAGAAATACTACAGTGATTTACTGTTCTTGGTGTTAGCCTCCCCATATTGAATTGAACACCTAATTACAAGTACACCTGCGATTGTGCATAATCATGTACAGTACCGTTGGAGTTTGTAATGATCTCGAAGACCGTGGTGATAATGACTCTCCAGCAATAATGCAAAGGTTGCTGGGCAAAATAAGGATACCAAGAAAATTCGATACGATATTTTACTTTTGCTTTGTATCGTATCGTTTATGTATCGACGATATCGATATTCAGATTTTCACTTTCTTCTGGTTAGCAATATGGCGGCGCCCAGAGGACCACCAGCTGTGGAATGAGGTCGGCTGGTTGTCCGCCTTTGCCCTCCTCGAGGAAGTCGTGCCTTATAGGCCGGCCGGGCCTACGCACCGAGCTGCCCTCGATAAGCGGAACTTGAGCAACGCTGGTGCCCCTAGGGCGGCGTGAAGTAAGAAAAACTTGGAGAACAGAGCTTGTTGGAACATATTGTTTGCTGCGGTTCACTTATGATGCGTTTCTACTTGTAAAATATTTCAGATACTGCCGTAGCATGTGGGGAAGAAGATGTGACGATAATTGACAGAAGGTAGCAATGAAACTTCGCTGCACGGCGGCCAGTTCGCTTCTTCGAATATGCTACAGGCAGCGGACCTTTTGGCTGGCCTTCCTTTTGGGGTGCGTCCTGGCATTTGCCTCCTTCAATCATGAGACACATAAGGTATGCCCCTCGCAGACACCACGACAGCGGCATTCTCCGGTTGACAATTCGTATTCTGCGTGGCTTCGATCGCAAGGCCTCGTTAGCCAACCTGTGGAGCCGGATCTAGCTAGCTATGGCCCAAAATTTGAATCTGAAGCTGATTTTTTGGCCAAAAAAGTGCATTTGGTGTGCCTTGTGTTTGTGAGAAATGCAAAAGGAGCAGGTGCCATTCGTGACACTTGGTCAAAGCACTGCTCTCAGACTATCTTCTCAGGAATGTTTTCCAGCACTGATCCCAAAGTGAAGAAGTTTGACCCCGTCTCATCATGGCATTGGCTGTGTGAATCTCTTCGTCACGTATGGCATAAGAATAAGCACGATCTACAGTGGGTGTTTGTTGCGTCTGATGAAATATATGCAATTCCTGACAACCTGAGGAGGTACCTTGCCCCAATGCATTCAGACAAGCAGCTGTACTTGGGACATGCAATGCGGTTTTGGGCTGAGGTGTACAACCTTGGCAGGAGTGGATATGCCCTCAGCAGAGGAACCATGAAGGCATTTATGAGGAGGTTCAATTCCAGCGAGTCCTGCATGGAGAGTGGGAAGTACTGGAAGAATGAGGATTGGTACCTTGGTGAGTTCTTTGGCTAATCTGTCGTATCATCAGCTGATTGCTGGATTTAAAACTCATATCCCTGACAGATGTTAGTTTTGTGTACTAGCTGTGTATTTTCAAGTCCTGTGTGGCAATTGAACAGTAGTCAGTAGTGCCTCTCATTTACTCCTAACCTTCACCTCTAGTGCTTTACAAACAAGCTAATCTCATCTTTGGGCATGTTTTCTTCACTGTTATGCACCTCTGAGTGGTGTTGTTGAACTGCATTTCATGCTTGCATTCCAGGGAAGCATTTGGCTGCCATGAAGATATATCCACAGGACACCAGGGATCCTCAAGGGTACAATCGCTTCAACTCATACAGCATTACTCAACTTATGTTCTCAGGGGCCTTGTCAATCTTCAGCCGATACTGGCGGGACAGTGTATATCTATCGAAAGATGTAAGTGCCAAATACCTTAGTAGTGTCTTGTAGTTTGGCAAAATATGAAACTGGGTGATAGACAAAACTGCAGGTTAAATTTCTTGAACATATGTTACTCATTAGGTTATGCTGTTGGAGATGTAGATTGACATAGCATCTTTGACATTGGTACCTTTTTGCACTAACAACTTCATCTAAATTGTGGCTGCAAATGTTTCAGAAAAAATGCTGTAGTGAAGAAGCCATCACTTTCCACGGAATAGACAGTGGAAAAATGTACCTGTTGGACTACTTCCTCTATCATGTGAGGCCTTTCTATCACGGAGGCACCCTAGGCAACATGCCGCCTTTAGAACTGAATGTTACGAAAGTGAGCAAGGTCCCCCACCTGAACCATGTGCACTGGCAGCTCATGACCACCCCAAAAAACTTGGTGCAGAAAATGAATGCTTTGTTGGACTTTTGAAGCTTCATGGACTGTGTTACAGTGCCTTGTGGTTATTTAAACATATATTATCAGAGAATTCCTCAAGAAGAGGTTAAATTCTCAGGGTGTGGCAGCTTCTTTTGTATTCCGATAACTGTAGCAGCTGGCCAAGTATTTTCATTCCGTTTTTTTTGGTTGTAATCTAGCAGTATTCGAAGCTGACAGTATTAGTGATGTAATACGTTTCGGTTGCTTCCGGTGATTGAACTACATAATCTTCTTATGGCTATTTTCAGGGTAACTAGCAAAAGTTAGTCACAGAACTGAATATCGAGACTTCCCCATTCAAGTGCCATATAATTGTGGCGCCAGACTGCAGATAAATACACTCAAAATAATGCACTGTGGGTGTCACTAGTTCCATTTCATTCAAAGTATCAGTGATGAGCCGGAAGTGAGAGTTGCTTTTGGACCTGATAATGTCTCATGGATGCACCATTGCGTAAGTACTCTAGCGATTACTGGCCATGGCGATGCTAACTGAGGTACTATCAAATGGACAAATACATGAAAGCGCCCATGAAATGGCTGTGGATTATTCTCTCGAAAATAAATGACAATTTTTAGCTGTCATGTGCTAAAAATAATGTTTCTGAGGAATCAATATGGACAAACCATTCAGAGATTATGACATCCTTGGCTATTGTGGCATCCATACATATTTATGAAATATTTGAAATCAAGAAAGTTGGTTTAGGTATCATACATAATACCCTGAAAATACTGAAGAGTATAACTACTCTATTGCCATTCGAGCATCTGGGTCACGCAACTCAATCGAAAGCACGACACTATTGCAATCCCCAGGTGCACCTTTTTTGGTAAGATAACAGTTGGCCAGTTGGATCCAAAGCAACTTAGGCTGACTGGCATAGGGAGAGAGAGATGGGAAGAGAGATTTTTTGAATGTGGGAGGAAACAGGAGAATCCCAGTAAACCTTCTCTTTTGTACATGCTGAATTTTTAAATATGCCTAAGTTGGAGCTGTGTATGTCAGGGATTTGGCCTAATTGCCTTTCATTATACTGATGTTTTACTTGCAAATGTTATCTGTTACCAGGAACTTGTTTTATGGTAGCAAGCCAATTACAGGATGTGGTTGATGCTCATATCAAGAGAACTGCTGTCACAAGTGATAAATAGGGTTTTGTTTGATAAAAAAAGGATGCCCGATTATTTTGTACTAGTAAAGTGCATGGTGCAGTACAGTACATGACTGAATGAAACTAATGCATAGTATGCAAGAGTAAGACAAAACTAGTTGGAGTGTGTGTTGATGCCAATATTGCTGATTTTGGGCCTGGTCAATGCAGTATCAGTTAAACTGTTTTATATATTCTTAAATCTAATAAATTTTATTACAACTTGTACAAGAGTAGTTTTAGTCCACATTATTGTCAGTGACCTGGTTTTAGGATGTTTCCGGAGTTTTTTTTGAAGGTGTTCCAAGAATCATTTGTGGCACGTATAAATCTACATGCCTATAAATGTCCCACAGGAAATGCTGTGGTTAGATTGGCATCCGAGTCTGTGGTTTGATTCGAGTCTGTGGTAGGTGTTGCACTCAGGCTAACCACTGTAATTAATTAGGTTGTGAAAGGGAATAAAAAAGACTAAATGCACAAAAGTTGTGGGTGTGAAGGTTGCATAGAGACATTTGGGATGTGGCATGACCTTTAGCGGGACGTGATAATCACCTTTTGATAGGTGCAGGTTTCATCCTTTTGCTCCTGGTCGTGTTTGCCAGATGAGTTTATATTATCACTTCCTCTTCCTCTGGCCATTTGAGCTGCAGCATTGGCCTTGGAGATACACTTGTTGACCTGAGTTTTGGTCAATGAGGAGCTCTCTTTCCTCACCTGCTGCGTTGAGTTACTGATTCTTTTGAATTGGGGAGCAAGTGAGGTGGTGACAGGTCTTCTTCAAGCGTGTGGAAGATATTGTCCATGCAGCAATGAAGAAGAGAAGAGCTGAGTTGGTCTTGATGCTGCTTGCAGTGGTTGCAGTCGCCAGCTCACAGCAATTTGGAAACTTCGGTGATCTATCCAGATATGAGCGGGGGTGAGTGTTAAACTTTTGGGTAAAAGCAGGTTTTTGGACATTTGGTGAATACCAATTGCCCATTACTTACATTCACATTATGCGGGCGACACGGTGGCGTATGGTTAGCGCTGCAGCCTTCCACCTCTGAGGTCCCGAGTTAGATCCCAGGTCGGATGGAGAATACTTATGTGGATAGAGTTTCGATGGGTTCTCTCCATGATCACGTGGGTTTTCTCGGCGTTCTCCCATTTCCTCCCACAATCAAAATCCATCACAGCGCAGGCAATGATTAAAGACAGTTCACGAAAAGATGATCCCCTAAGAGGCCCAAGGAGGCCCATCACAGGGTATCCATTATTATTATTATTATTATTATTATTATTATTATTATTATTATTATTATTATTATTATTATTATTATTCATACCCCGTTATCATCGGCTCTTTAGGGGGGAAGTTTGTTTTGCCTGGAACTCTTTGCTTTCATTTTACTGTGCTCTTTGGGATAGGATAGGGACGGAAGGAAGCAGCTGTGGCCTATTAATTACGGAAACAACTCCGGAATTTTCCTGGAAGGACCGTGGGAAACCACCGAAAACCACGGTCAGAGTTGCCGGCCCCGGGATTCGAACCCAGGACCTCCCGATTAGCAGTCGGACGCCTTATCCACTATGCCAACCTGCTTCGGTGTTTTTATTATTATTATTATTATTATTATTATTATTATTATTATTATTATTATTATTATTATTATTATTATTATTACAATCGTCCATCGAACACACCATTTCGTGCTGGACAATTTACAATGTTTTTGCATAGTTTTAATACGAATTTTTGTATGTTTATAAGTGTACATTGTGCCAGTGTTTATGTGTCTGTATGTATATTCATATCATCCTTTTCATTATCATCCTATCCATTATATCCTTTGCGTGGCCTGATGAGTCACCAAAGGACTCATTAAGCTGGTCTTTCGAGATGGTCAGGTGGATTGTACCTGGTCATCGCTGGTAACTCCATCTTGGGAATATGCCGTGAGTGTAATGAATGAATGAATGAATGAATGAATAATAATAATAATAATAATAATAATAATAATAATAATAATAATAATAATAATAATAATACATTCACATTATGCAGGAGGATGTGACCACCATCGACATAGTACTTTACAATAGGCACAAAATTTTGTGTCTCAAAAGTGAGAGAGTATTTGGTTCAAAGAATATTATCGTCTGAAAGAGCACCAGTATGACTATAAATTTTGTACTCCCAACACTCAGATGCTTCCAATTCTTGTATGATTGTCTTGTGTGAGAAAGTTGAGCCTTCATGTTTTTCACACTATTTTTAAAACAAATGGTAAGACCGCAGTCTCAGGTGGATCAAGGAGAGGTTTGACCAACTTAGGTGTATGTAAAACGTGTAGGCATTTGATCATGGGCCAAACAACTCTTTGCAATAATTGGGCCATAGTTTCCATAATGGCCTTGCAACTAATAAAAATGGCCAGACAAAATGTGTGGCTACCACAAGTGAGTTGTGATTATCTGATCTGAACCCATCAGGTAATTGAAGAAGTTTGGGGATGGTTTAAGGGAGGTTAGTGAACAAGTGTCACAAATAATAAGTAAATTGGCAGGGCATGTTTTGAATAATCTTGCAGCATTAGTAACACCATTGAAAAGGTATCTGATATTTACAGAAATATATTTTAACAAGCACTGTACTTGTATGCACAGCCATAATACTAAAAATTGAATGCAATATGTTAAATGAGATCAAGCATAGTTTCAGGTAATTGAAGGTTGGGTAATCAAAATATGGTTGCATCATGCAGGAGTATGCAGGTATTATCCTAGCATTACTAGAGTGGAATGTTCATACTGCATGGTGTCCATAACACCAGCGCACTGTGAAATTTTATTTTTAGCTTTCTCTCAAAGTAACAGCAACAGGTGTTTCAATAAGTATCCTACTGCATAGCTTTGAATAAGTCATAAGCTCATAATCTTGAGGGTTTTCACAGTTTTTGTCATGAACAGTTGTACCCTTACAGACAGCGCCGTATACAGGATTTTTGTTCGGGGG
>JYFJ02002830.1:0-50111 GCA_000934665.2 Catajapyx aquilonaris
TCTCCTGAAACCTCCGTGGGACGCACTTCTCCAGTGACAATGAGGTGATAAGTGCAATGTATGGGTGGTTGGGTGGGGTCGAGGAAGATTTTTTTTTTTACACGGAATACAGAGGTTGGAGCACCGGTGGGACAAATGCATCCTGGTTCAAGGTGACTACGTCGAAAAGTCTTAATAAAATTTTGACCATCAAACATGTCTTTCAACATCAGGCTCAGAACTTATTGGACGACCCTCGTATACCTTAATTTGCTGTTTCACTTTAGCATTGTGCTATTTTATCTGAAATAATTCCAGAGCATCGACTGCTTGCTTAGATTCTATGCAATTACACCACACATGAGTATGAATTGAAAACCTGTGTCTGTATTGTCGGTTCATATGTTTCTATATGCCCGCTACAATACTTTTCCATGATTAGTGAGTGCCTTACCTGCTGCTGGGGCACAACCTCTGCAAAATTTCGAGTCAGACGTACCCAGCAGCAGTTATAAGTAATAATTATGCAGATTCTACAATCTTATCCGAGGTGGCGCGAGTTGTGATTTTGGCTTCGTGCTTGGTGGATCACCAGGTGAAGCATCTCTACCTTAAAAACAGCTAGAGTCATTGTGGCTCTTGCCCATGTTGACGTGTGTCTGCAAAATTTATGTCGGTGTGTTTATAAACATCTAGTCCCATTTGCTATGATAAGCAGTAGGAAAAATCTTCCTGATGTCGGATTCTACTGGATCGCTTGCACACGTGAGCCATCAAATATACGTCCATGTCGCACGTATTTATAGATTTATACGGAGGTGGTTGCTCAAGTGCACGCCGTGGTTGTGTAGGACACTTGTGCGTTGTCCTGCTTCCTAAGAGCTGTTATTGTCACACTATTTCGCTGATGCTTGTTGTTGGGAGGTTGAGCTGGGATGTCTGGTCCAGCGTCAGCTTCTTTCTATCTCATGCCCCATTTTTACTGACATTCGTGTGTGCTCGCAGGACATACGTATTTTACCTTGCAAACGATTGTTGTACTGTAAGCAATGGTCGGAACAGTTTCATTCTATGCTCACACCATTCATCTCATCAGAGGAACAATCAATGGCATATTGAGAGAGTGAAATTCATTCTAGTCTAAATGTTCTCTATTCCAAAATCGCAGGACATACGTATTTTACCTTGCAAACGATTGTTGTACTGTAAGCAATGGTCGGAACAGTTTCATTCTATGCTCACACCATTCATCTCATCAGATGAGGAACAATCAATGGAATATTGAGAGGGTGAAATTCCTTCTAGTCTGAATGTTCTCTATTCCATAATCTCTATATACATGGCAGTATATAGTCGTCGGTTCATCATCGTCTGACTGTGTGCTGGAGTTTCATTGTTGGATATTTTCTTACTGTTCACGAGCATTGACGAGATGCGGGTTACACTTGATGACTAATGTAATGTTATCTTCCCAGTTATCTTGTCGCAACTTTAGTTTATAAAGAACAGTTTTGGGCTTATTTTGTTGCTGCTTCGTGTTCAATTTTTTAAATGTATGGCAGAAGCCCTTGTTGGCTGATACCTGGTACCTGAACTGGGCCTGGCACTCACTTACGTCCGCCAGAGTTGCTGTCAGTGTACTACAGGCGAAACATTTCGTACGGCAAATGTGATGATAGCGAATCAATAGAAATAAATTTTATTAAATCCTTATGGACCAAGCAGGCCCCCTGAGAGTGACCACGTCATTGTTTTATAACATTATCGTGTATAAAGCACTATTAGTGGGACCAAGTCGCACATTTTGAACACTGTGTGGCTAATTTGGGCACACCGTTGCATACACCGCAGTGCATTTGCTCGATGAGATAGATAAACACGTCATGGTTGGCGCATTGCTGCCTGATATGTTTTCTGAACACGTTGTTTATCCTGCCCATGTCAGTTTCCGTCATTACGGTCATGGACCATCAGCTTATGTGTCTGATCGCTTGAGTGGACTGGAGTTATTCATGGTGACTCCAGGCCTTTTTTCGTCTTCCTGTGACATTTGACAGAATAAAATTATTGTCCATGCTCCTCACTTGAAGTCTGTTGAGTTGTTAAGGTGGACCAGGAACATTGAAATTATCTCATGCCCGGAGACGCACATGACAACATACTGTCATAAACCACTGACTATAAATGGGTCATGGGATTTATTTATGATGGACATTGTCCTTTCCTCTTTGCCAGATCTGGTGTCTGCATGGCTATAATGTGAGTATTTGCATTCATTTCAACTGGTCGCGGACAGACCGAACAACAATGTACTACCGACATTTTGGAAGGCCGAAAGAATTCGGCGCATTGTCTCCTCTACTGAAGTATTACAGGCGGAAACGCAGCACCTAAAATCAGGGTAATGGGTATTATTTCCGTTTTAATTATATTGCCCGACATATATTCCTTGTAAATGGCAAAGGTGGCTCGAGAAATGTGTTGCTTTAACAGTTTAACGCATTGGTTTGGTAGTGTGACGACTAATGTCAAAATGCGAGTCGGGAACGGCTGTTATTCTGTCCTGTGCATTAAAATCAACAACAGGTGAGGGGTTATTTGCAAAACTTTTTTAAAAAAATAAATTTACCCAGAATCCAAGCCGTCGTAATATAAGCTTTATTGCCCGAAATATATTCATTGTATATGGCAAAGGTGATAAGTCGGATACATTTTGGGATTAATGTCTTTAACTTGGTTCCTGATGACTTTGTACTGATGCGTTGAGAGCTTACAGTCAACCACCAGTGCCAGACAAAGTTTTCCGGTTCGGACTGCAAGATGTTGTGGCCCTTTTGATTGCAGTTCCTAGATTAGGAGATCCTAAATTCAGTTATGTGACGACTTCAGCCGAGTCCTCTTTTCCTGCCTGGCGTAGTTTCATTGCAAGGACCGTGGATAGCTTTTCTGCACTGGCTGATTCCAGTAAGTTTCCCACCTTTCGTTTCCATGTCTTCACACAGCACTGTTCAAATGCTTTTTGTGGTGTTCCAGGCCTCACGACGACTCTCCCGCTACCTTCTTGTGAAGAACCGGGTACAGCTCGCATGACAATATCAGGAAATGTGACATATTCCTCGAGCCAAAGTGATTTTTTTTTTTCAAGAACAGATTTTTTAACTCATGAAATCCACTTAGCCCGCCTTTTAGTGTTCAATGAGACTCTTTCTAAACACGTTGCGTTTTTGTAATAACTAGAGAGGGGTCACTTTTCCATTTAAATCCCGTTGGATTGCTGTGATGTCGCGGCTGAAATGCGGCGGGCGGTAATTCTTAAAATACCGCTGTTTCAGCACAACACCCACAATTTAGTGACGTGCCGGCATCAATTTGTACAAGTATTAGTTGCCAATTCCTATATACAAAAAGTAATGCAATAGCACGTACACTACTACGTTTATAGTGATCGGCCTGACTATTATCAACTGCTGGGCTTTTGGAGGTGATCTATTGCGGTGATTGTGGTTTGAATAAGTGTGACATAATTTTCAGCTTTAATGTTTATGCAGGTTGCTCGGCTTCTTTACCCTTGTGGTACTTACACGTACGTATCTCTATGTGCATTAATTAGCATGTGGGCAGCACAGTGTCCACATGCTGTGATAATCGGCAGTTCATTACATATTCTGAATCCTTACCCGGTAGTCTTGGAAGCACGAATATGTCATATGCAACTGCCAGTAGTGCAGATTCCACTGCAATAACTTCCTTGAAGAAGGACTAACCAGACTATTATGTGCGGGAAAATGTTGCATTCACCATAATTATGAGGTGGTCGCTTTCTTTTATACGTTTCAATCTTGGATGCTCCCATGGGTTAGGCCGTGTCGTAATATCCCCTCTGGATGACTACATTAGGACTACGAATATCAGGCTCGTTATTTGGTGGAGAATCGTAGCCTATTGCTTGAGCACCTCATACAAATAGCCCGACATTCAATATTCGAGCCACGAATGTAATTCCTATGTATGAATGCAAATACTCCCATGCTTGGATGGAATATAGTGTTTCTCTCCTTTCTTGAATTGGAGGAATAAGCCTTGTCATATAATGACACTCGAGAGCATTGATGAAGATCTTGTATTTCCGGCTCAACTACTGTAAAAATGGGTATGTGCACGGAAGAACGCCACAACCTTGGATCGGGATAAATGTGTTTTTCCCTCCCAATGTTGACCTGACCTTCACTTACAAGATGAAATGACTGCTTATGAAGAGCTTTCATGACATGCACCTTACAACCGAGGTCTTCAATAATTATTTTGGTATGTGTCTGTCGGTATCGTTGCAGTGGCAATATCAACTTCATCATGAAACTCGTGTATCCTGAATGATGACTGGTCCAGTCGATGGACTCCATGATTGCGGAATCAGTATTAGGTGAAACAATATATTGTGTCATCAGTCTAACTAAATTTCCATCTAATTAGGGTAGAATAATGAGTTCTAAAAATAGCGATACGAAGCAACTTCCTCAGTGTCAATGCCAAGATAATTATTGTTGAGTCGGCAATTAAGTTCACAATAATAATAATCAGTCGGGAAGGAAACCTTCTGTTTTACCGATACTTGCTTGTTCGTGGAGGGTTTTAATGAGGCAGTTTCTTCCATTGTTGCCCTTCGAGCATTGTTGTCAGAAGTCAGTGTATTATTAGTAGGATATCAAATGGGCAAGGTGGAAAGTCGAGTGAAAGTTGGCCCGTTTAATTGGTGGGTCACTTTTGCCCCCACTGCACTGGTATCCTTATTTCACTCGGCCTTCTCTCCCTCATAAACCTCACTCCACACCCGGCTTTGGATCGCTTCAATATCTGCTTTCGTTACTCTCCCCAGCATCACGGAAAGGTAATTGTCGTACACCAGTTCAAGTGGGCATATGTCTTTTCCATATTTAGTCTTGTACTCATCGCCTGCGTTTCTCTCCCAAGGAGCAATGGCCTTTCTCTGTGCTGTACCTGTACAACCGCCATACAATGCAGATTCTCTCTCTCTCTCCTCTGGTGTTGCACCACACGCTGTCAGTAATACACGGACGTCTGACCGAGACGTGCTGTTAACACATTTGTGCCTGATCATTTTACTTTTCAGGTATTCAGGTTAACACTATAGGGTATTCGTAACTTATGGTCGGATTATTTCGTAGTTATTGGCTGTGTTGTGTCATTATGTTTTCTGATGTGGCTAATTGATCGGTCGGCCGCAAGTTGCGCTTATCAATGTTACTGCACAACAATAATGCTGAATGTGCACACGAAAGTCACAAAGTTACCACCACCTTTTATAAGCATATAGTCACATTCTGGAACGTAGTGGCTGTAGACATGTTGACTTCGAATGGGTGAAATTGATGCGCAGGTCTGCCTACTCGCCACAAGCCTGGTTATACACTGAAGGTGCATGATGTTTATAGGCAGTATTTACAATACTTCTGCATACATTGTGGCACAGTATTTGTCCATTTACATTTGGTAGAAAATATGCCGTTCGTTGTATAAACAAGTACAACAAATTCCTGATTTTGATAATACTGTATCGACGAGGTTTTTTTTCCAGTAAAGTAGTTCCTATTGTGCACTCACAATAATTATGTCGCTTCACATGATTATGTATACTCGATTCAAATTTTACATGATTAGTGAGTGCCTTAACGGTTCTCTGCAAAATTTGATTGAATTAGACACATACCCTACCGCAGCTATATGTAATAGGTAGTATGCATATTCTATGCCGTCTAATCCGAGGCGGCGCTACAGGGACACCATGTAAATCCTGCAACAAGTACAATTTGTTAATAATTCTGTTGTGTATATCCTAGTATTAGAACGCAACTGTGGCTGTATGATACGTTAAATTCTTTTGGAACGCTGTGATTTTGGCTTCATGCTTGGTACGTAGATCTCCAGGTTAAACCACGTATCTTCCTTAAAACTGCTCGAGTTGTTGGGGCTCCTTCACGTGATGACGTGTGTCTGCACATGTCAGTTTGATGGCCTCTTTGTGTCATTTCTTTAGTTTATTTGAAAGCTTGACCCACCTTAGTCACTTCTCTTTCCACTGGGAGGTCCTCAGTATTTCTTTTCTTCTGCGTTAACAACCTGAATACGTGGAACACACGTCTTCATTTACGAGTAGTTGTTTTTTTTTGCCAAGCGATATGCATATAATAAGGATGTTCGAGAAAGCAATAACTTCGCACTGTCCGAGATTTGGCGCATTTGGGTGGTAGTTATCAGTGGGAATACTTGCGATGCTAGGACAGGTGGCAAGTAGAGCTTGCGCAGGCTACGTCTCCTCCGCCTCTCTGTCTATCTGTCGTATCTCTTCATTCTTAGAAATAGAAATCGCCAGGAAAGTATACCAGAGCAGGCACAAGATTTTGTACACTTTGACGTGTTTGTGTCAGGGAGAGTACCTCCCAAAAATCTAGAAGCACATTGTTCCCACTGGAGCAGAGGGCTTTTCCCACAGGAAAAAACAGTCCCAAGAAGGTTTTCTTTGCCCCTAAAAATGGGTAATTAATTAAATTTCTAGGAGACATGTTAACCTTTTTATTAGACTACATTAACTTATTAGTATGTCGCCGATAAGCTGCGGGCAAATTATTTTCCTGCTCCACGCTACGCGACTCCGAGGCGACTTGTATGTCTTCGGAAAGTAGATTCTCGGGTTGGAAAATAATGTAGACATTCTGCTGCGACATTACTCTCAAGAAAGACATTGCGTGTGTCATAATTTGCTTGTTGTCTTGGCCTGTCCTAGTTTAGGTCCTCGGGCGACTTATCAGGGGACGACGGACGATGGCACAGATGTGGTCCTCGTCTCTCTGTGTGCGCACTTCCCTTGTAGGTGCGGTGGTGGCAAACACGGGTTGTCTAGTGTCGACACGTTCTGCTAATCACCAGTTCATTGCGTCGGACTTGTTCACAGATTGAAATGGAAGAGGCATGTGCTACGATCATGTTGATCATTTGTTTGCCACGTACTGCATCGAACCTGTTATTACAAGTGGAATTCAGTAGTAAAGCAGCATTTTACAGCACGATATTGTGGGTGCATATTAACTGAAAATTAAGGTTAATAACTTACGCACTTACTAATTTAGCACATGTGTTTCTGCGGGTAAAGTTTTTCTTTCCATCTTCGGTTTTGTGGGGATGGGAGCTTCAAAAGGCGGAATAAATCCAATTGCACTCCTCTTCAAGAGGTACCGCACTTGTTGTTTACACTAAAGGCCTTCAAATTGCGAGGTTACTGTGGAGTAATATTGTTTTTCACTGGAAAATGTGACCTGGGAATGTATGAAGATGTCGAGAGTTCTATTCTGACATTATATTGACACAATATGATATATCCACATAATATTATATCATGTACGATGTGTTTGTTGCAGCCTCAGTCAGTGTCACCTCGGATCTATTTCATATTGAAGTCGGTGTCTTTTGGAGGGCCAAAGTGACTGGTCAAGAGGGACCAGACATCTGGTCATGTCTTCCTTCCACATCACAATTTGAGGTTCCTCTCTTTGTCGTAGTTTTCTGGCCCGAATCCAGAATCATGCATGAGAATGAGTGCCAGTGTAGATAGATTTTAGAAATGTTGTATATTTGGGCTAGTAAGAAGGTAATCGTGATAACAGGTGTATTGTAGTCCCTACGTTCGTTTTCCCTATCTCCGGGGAGAGCGGCTGAATATGGAAAACGACAGCACCCATTACTACGTAGGTGGAGCCTGAGCGGCTCCAAGGTGGGACATGTTCCTCGTTACGAATTTTTTTCAGCCAAAGAATGGCGACTAAAATTTTCTTTTCTTCTTTCCATTCTTAGGAAGGTTTTTGTGACAAAGTCACGGAAGGAGAGGGGGAAAAAAATTTAATTAAAAGGTTACATGCGTTTAAATAGTGCTTGGAGCTTCTCAGGCTCCACCTACGTAGTTAAGGGTTTACGTTGGGAAATTGAGAACATCAATTCTGGCAGGTTGTCTAGCCTGGGTAATTACAATTACAGGTTCAATTCCGGGTTGAAACTACAGGGTCTTCATGCATTCCGGCAGTGTTACCTACATACAATTTATCAATCGGCAATAACGGTGACTTTTGCTATGTTCACCAAAACTGCTCAACACTTAATTCTTATAAATGTGAAGAGATTACGAACCCAATAAATGCCAATCGATATCCTGGTTGTAATATGTATTCCTAATCTTTTGTGTGATTTCAAGAGGGGATACCCAGGTTGAAATAATATATTGTAGTCATTCCGCTAGCTGCGACATGACTCGCAATAAAGACACTGCATTTTCTTGTCGTTTTGGCCTGTCATCGGTTAGGTCCTGGTTAGGTCCTCTGGAGACGATTGGACAGAAGTGGCCCTCGCCTCTCTGTGCGCACATTGATTATTTCAAGCTAACTTACTGCTCGAATTCAGATGTTAACGAGCATAATACGATGTACTGCATAATACTGAATATAATATTTGCGTTACTTCCCATTCAGACCCTACTCCTTCAAACTACTTACAACAGTAAGTAGTGTTTTATTTTGAAGAGAAAAAAAAAATACTATACGTCTTTCTAGACTGGCAGGTTAGTCTCCTGTCCTCACATGGCCATGTTGCCGGAGATGACGACCACCTGCCTGGCCGACATTCATGAGCTCACTGGCTTCATTGTTTTATCTATGCCATCCTGCTATAGATGGAGTGCTATGTGTGGCCTCACTGCAGTCTATTAATGACCCTTACGTGGATATTTCAGCATCCAGGGCGACCTTTGTGAAACAAACACAAATTCACACTGATCACTGATTTTTTTACTGTCAGGTCATATGGCAATCAGATTGCAACTTACTTTCTCTTCTAGCCGGTCAATGTACTGTTGTAAAGGACTTGTGTATGCCTCATTCAGTCTGTCAATCTTGACTTGCCCGCTAGTGAGCATTAATTATGGAACCCTGCCCGTTCATTGTCTATGTGAAATTCGCGTGTCCGTTTCAGGAGGCCCCTAATGTATGAAGAAATTACGTCGTGAAACTGATATATTTTTGACTTTCTACTTATTGCAATTTGCAGACGCAAATAATTCTCCGAGTGTGTTTGTAGATTTGCATGTAATTTATTGCCTTCAAGTTTCTCTCCCGTGCCC
Source organism: Catajapyx aquilonaris (assembly GCA_000934665.2). Taxonomy (NCBI): domain Eukaryota; kingdom Metazoa; phylum Arthropoda; class Diplura; order Dicellurata; family Japygidae; genus Catajapyx; species Catajapyx aquilonaris. Next base: position 9,158 of record JYFJ02002830.1, read on the forward strand.
CGCTGGCTGCCGTTAAATCATGGTGCACATAATCATGGACAGTCTTTCTTCACAGATGACTGTCGAGGGAAGCATGCCACAAGACATGCTTCTCTGAGTATTAGATGACCATTGATCACCACGAGTCTTTCCTGGAGCACCTTCTTGTGTACGAACTGGAATGATGTGTAGAGGTGAACCTCTTCGCATGGTATCTTGTGGCAGAAGGTATATTTCTTTCGTTTCGTTATTCCTCTTTGGGATGTGACCAAGATGAGAGTCGTCGTCTTGGTGCTTTACTCTTTGGCAGGTTCATATCCCCTGTTGAGTTGCGAAAAAAAAACTATTTTTTATGTTCTTGAATACTGTATGTTGGTGGTGCTCTTCCACATGAGAAATTCCTCTTGGCTGTTGGTCAGTGTATTCCAGGTGGTTCGCTGCTGCACCCCACTTTCGGCAACGTAACCCCACCTGCAACCTGGGTACGTACCGTAACTTACTGCAGCATGTACACTTAGCAAAATTGTGACAAGGGGCATACAATACCCTAAGAGTTGCGAACTGGTCCAAAATCAAGCTGAACGACGCAATCACTGAAGGACACGCACAAAAAAAAACGGCGTCCAAAATGCTGACACAATGTGATACGTCCCCCTAGTCAGTCGTCTGTTTGGATCAGTTCTGGGGCGTGATGCATCTAGAAGGGGTCAATACACACCAGTGTTTGCCCTAATCTTTCATGGTCTGGACTCTCTGCAATATTTTTCCCCTGACGATTGCCAATATTGCTCTTGTTAAAAGGCCCTTCTGCCTTTCTTTTTCCGGAAAGAATGTCGTTGGATATAAGTGTAATAGGCCATTCCTACAAGCAGCTGACAGCAATGCGTCGCATAATGCATTAAGCTTCTTGTCATTGAGAAGCAATTTACTTTTACCATTTCCATGACGTATATGTCCCTCGTCACTTTTAGCAAAAGTTGTGGGCAACTGTCATTGTCTATATTGCTCTAACGATCAGCTGAGTCTGGAGGGAGAGTCGATCTCTCTTCTTACCTTTGGCAACCGACAGACAACGCTGTATTTTATTGATGCGTAAGGAACTTGCAGTGTCACGTCGGAGGCTGGGGCGGGGGCTATGGTTAGGTACTGGAACTTTTATTGTGTTTCTATGCAGGAAGATAATCTTGCGCTGGAAGGTGGGAAGAGATTGCAGCAGTGTGTCGTTTTATGTGGATACCTGTGGACGTGAGTTGCGAATGGCGAACTACAAAATGACTCGTCTATGCTGCCGATGATGGGGATTATTTCCGCCTGGTTGTATAGATGAATCTTTATCCATTGCTTTCGAGACTGTCTTCCGTGGCCTGGTGGCTGCCAACAGGATGTTCTTTGGACTTGCATTGTGTCAAGGTGACCCGAATTCAGGTGGGTCACATTCGCCACATGGATGCAATATGTGGAGATGTGGGCCACATCCTATTAATAGACTCCCAAATATTTTTCATGGTATAATCGTTTCGTGATTACTTTTAATAAGCCTCACATTCAATAAACACTGATGCTACACTCTTACCATGTATTTTAATTAATCTACAAGAGCGCTATTATGTTGTTGCGATATTATTGGTCACTGGCTAACTATAGGGAGGAGAAGCAGCCAAGTTCTGTGTAATGGTAGCACTATAGAAATACCAAAAAGTCAGCAGACCCGTCGTGTGACTTGATACCGATGCTGCAGCTTTCGGCTCGCATCATTTGCAGTGACAAAAATGAGTAATTCTGCATTGCTAGATATTTTGGTGTGTAATAGTATTTTAGCACAACTTGTCCACCCCTGTCTCCTACCGTACATAATCCACCGTACATAATCGCATAATCGCATAATACATGATTCACCCATCAGCTTATTCTCTGCCTGCGCAAGAAATGCCTTCCATACTATACTCCGGTTGTGACACTGTGTCATATTTCTCAGGAAAGGGCAAGAACTCTGCATTCAGGTCATGGAGAGCGTCTGGGGAATAAGCCACTGAAGCATTTCAAGCTATCGGGACTACTGACAAACTGTCTGCAAATAGCCTACCATTCATGCACTAGAACATTTTACTGCGATTATGTACGGTGGAAAGTGCTGGTCAGGCTGGTCAGGTGTGGGGCAGGTCTCTTCATCTTTCATGGAGATCCTCCTCCGGATCCTTCGTCATCGGGGTGGACCTTACAATCAAGTGGATGGGAGCCCATATGGACCACACTCCCAAGCATTTGGGAGTCATGCAGAGCACTAGATATGTGCAAATGCAGGACAGCATGCCAAACCCTTCGGTGCCCCCGCCATGCAGCTCAGCTGCTTTGCACACCTGGCTGCAAGAACTGCAAGGGTGAATGTTCAAACAAAAGGTAGGAACGTACGTTTATCTATTGACACAGTCATGGCAATAAAAACTGCGGATTAAATAATGATTTATTGTTCCAGGACTCATGAAAAGGAAAATCAAGCCTTCTCCAGGGGACACATGAATATAAAGCNATTACGAGGTAGTAGTTTTCCTGTACCTCATATTGAACACGCGCCTCACAAGGATAGGGTAAAATCGAAAAAATACCTCATAAAGACAGTAAAAATATATTTCACCAAAATATCGTGTGTTTCCTTGTAGGTTAGGTTGGTTATGTTAGTTTAGTTTTAAATTTTACATTTTGGAAAAACCTCACAAGGATAGTGTGGGTGTGGGTGTTTGTGTTTATTATAAGGTGAATTAAATTTAATTTAAGGAGATTAAATTCCTTCAAACAACTTTTGCTGATGTCACATTTAGCCTCAAAATGCCAAGAGTAGTCGGAAATAAATGCCATACCCAAGAAGTTTTTATTTCGAGGCAGCACAGACCTCTCCCAATTTGCAGTAGGCCTAAGTTTTTTAAATGCTGTCGATGGAGCCGTAATGGTAGATTGGATCCATTTCACGATGGTTGATTTAGTTTCAGAAGCACGTAATTTCACATAAACGACACCTTACACAACTAAATAAGATTGTTTTCAAATTTTCCCGCCATTTTGGAAAATCGGCCGCCATCTTGGATCTAAGGGTTAAAAAAGATGGCGCTACGGGGGAAATCGGTCCTTGGTGTGTAGACAATATTCCTACAAAGTGGCTTGCCGTTATAGTAATTTGCCGCTTTTTTACAGAATTTTTTACGTTTTTTGAAAACCGGCCGCCATCTTGGGTCCTAAGGGACGAAAAAGATGGCGCCACGGGCAAAATCGCTTATTTTGGTCTTAACTACAATCCTGCAAAGCGGCTTGCTTTTATCACGATTTGCCGCTTTTTAATGGAATCTCGAACGTACCGCCCCCACTATCTTATCTTCGTGGGAATTCATATCATTAAATAATAATCATCATCATCATATATTATACCATTAATTAATTTAGTAGGCTACAATCAATGATCAATGTCCGTCATGATAAATAATATGGGTGTGACGGTTACACTCATCCTACCTCCCTGTCCGTCCGGGTACAGGGTACAGAGATGACGCCGCCACAGTAATCATCCTCCTTCCTTGTCCTTCAGGGTATTGGGGAATGTGAGATGATTCCTCCACATGAAATCCCAACTCCTCTGTAGACAAACTATGTACATAGGCCACTCGGGCCAAAAAACCAAAAAGAAAACTACAACAACAAACAAATGGAATACCCCCCACCGAATACAATTATCCCCATAAGCCAATCGGGCCAAAAACACAAGACAAATATGTGGGCGTTAGGGCCCTACCGGGGAAACGCGAAGGAATCCCAGGTCTCACCTCATACAGGCACCCACCTCGAGGATGTACATAGTGGACAAGAGAAATACCAGTCTTTCATCACGAGAAGCTCCAAACAACGCAAAAGAAGGAAACTTATGAACTAACTTTGTACTCAAAAACGCTTGATTTGTGCAGGTCGAGTCAGGGAAAAGGATAAGGTGCGACGTTGCCAAGTTTTTTCGTGGCTCAGTATTTGGCTACCTAATATGTGTCTTCAAATTAGTTACAAATAAGAGTTCTTGTGCGTTTTCGATTGTGTCCGTTGACATGAGGAATAAACAGCTACTAAGCAACACTTGGGAGTGGAGACAGTAGTTCTCGCATCCCATGGGAATGGTTATAATATAATATGTTTAGAAACCGAATAAACAATACATGAGGTGTTATTTAAAAAAAATACCTCTGGATGCGTACATTACAAGAACCTGGGTGAACTTTGTGAGCAAGATTTTTGTGACAAATGTTGCAGATGCACAAAGCTAATGCCCTACATACAAAGCATTAAGGCATTGTGATATGCTGTAATTGCTAACTAATCGCGTAGAAGAAAATATTTTACATTAATCCGGTCTAGTGTGCGTAATGCACAGTGTTTTATGTAAATCCAATATTTTATTGTTGCAGATACAACGTGTGTTGTGGTTGAAATGGTTACGTGTACAAATTCAAGTTAATTTTTGCTGAGTTTGGGTTGATGATGCGTGGACCAAGCATGAATCTGCAAGGTTGAGTTGGGGAAGCCGCCTCATGGTCGCGTGGTGGTCCTCCTGTGCTTCGATACCATTCTCCTGGAACCATCATCATTCAAGACAAGTACATTGTAGCACACCTAGTCTAAGGTTCTACGTCACTTGACCTCGGGAGAATGTGAGCTTGCACACGGTAGACACGTTATAGAGAGAACTGTAGTATTCCTCGGCCTCGAGACGCGCCAATGCTGTGCAGATTGGATCAGGAAGGTTTTCAAGTGAGATTGAATGTCGCCTTATTAGGTCAAATTCAGAATTGAGGACACCAAAGATCAATCAAACTCTCTTTAATTTTAGTCAAAGAACATTTAAACTTACTTTTGTACATAATACGTCAAGAATGCCTTTTCTCTAAATCTGAGCGTCATTCTTTGGTTAGAATATTGGGTTTCCTCACTTCATAAGAAGTGAAAAATACTGATCGTTAACACTTGGTGTTTTCTTCGGCAACCACTATTACTTCTTGCTTTGTACAGTACAAGTGCACATACTTGAGATTAGCTTGGAATTTACAGTCCATCATAGATTATCATGTGTGTAAACTGCAAGGGCTACTTATAAATGCTGATATTTGTAGCAAAACCCGAGTAATTTGAGTACAATATTGTAATTATTGATCTTAAAGGATGGGGGGTGAGGTCATGTAAAGTCACAATAATCGAGCATTATGCCCCTTTTGGCTGCTTTATGATTGTGTTCCACCTTCCACTTTTGGCAAGTGACATTGGCGTTGTCTTCTTCGATCATCTGTATCATCTAGTGGCGTCCTCAGGTGACGTTTCTTTCGCATTACGGATTCTCCTGTGGCTCAAATGCGTTGAAATGGGTGTAGTAAGGTTTGTTCGTGCCTCCCCGAAATGTGATATGCCCATCTATCAATCAAACAGATTGTATATTGATGGCGAGTATATGGCATGAATTATTGCGAAGGTTAGCCACAAGTCCAATAAATGCAATCGGTAGTTGTTATTGCGTAGAAGAGGCTTGTAATGGGCCGTTGTACTATAATGTGACTCATAACAGGAATATTTTGTAATACGATCTGACTCCCCAGCATTTATCTTGAGGTGAAACGTATATGTATTGCTGGAACTCTGCCAGTCTAAATATTACTTTGCCTAAGTCCAGTTCCGATTTTCATCACATGGTTTATATTATCTTGTCGTAGACACATGCAGTTTAATTCAAAGCAGTCTTATTTCGTCAAGATCTCGAGCCAGAAAGTCGGGAGTGCGGACATAATTTCCACCGACCCCTCTCCTGCCAATTTCCCTAACAATTAATGCCGTTAAAATTTAGATTGGTAACAGTACCACCTGACCACTTTGTTGGTGGCCGTCGGCTGAATCCTCATTGAAGCATGTTTCCTGGGGACGTATCCACTTGAATGACGTGAAAATGACTTCCCTTCTCACGTATCCTTTTGCACTTGTGGTAGGAGGATATTAAACAATGACTTTTACTTCACTTTTCGCATTCCGTGAGAAAAAGCGGGGCAGTATTTGCAACTTTTGTAAAGCATCAAGATGCCAGACATTTCCTTTTTAGTTAACGAAAATGTTCATATTCCAATGGGGTCAGTGGTCTTCCTTATACCAGTGCCTTACGATGAGAAGGGCGAGGAATAATATTACAATTAGTCTTTGCTGTCGGCGCACTCTTAGGAGAGCGTTGATGATTTTAGAGCAATAACTTCAGGATGTACTGATTTGATTCCCACCAGTTGGTTGCCTCAACTGCATCTCCAGCTCTTCGAGTGAAAAAAAACAAAACTAGACTGGTTTGACTCCTTGACAATGGCTTTGTTTAATAATTGTGCGAGTACACTTGCCATGCTGTCATTGATATATTGCATTATGTATGCTATTCAAATGATTCACACGCAACTATTTCCTCCAAGTGAGTCTTGCAATATCTACATTTTATTATTGATGTGGTCGGCCACTTAATTCAAATAGGTAAATAGTGATTGCTCAATAGTAGATTCTTGGAAATATATTGAGTTTGTTTTTCTGAGATACGTTAATATAACTAAGAGGGTCATTGGTTCTTGTTAGTTGAACTGCCCTTTCTTCAGTGAAAGTGTTTTTAGCCAGCAGTGCAGCAACCAAAATAACTTATGGTACCCACCTGATATTTTTTTCCCCCTGTCTGAAAATATCAATTCCTATTGCCAGGGTAAAGTTGTATGGATCACGGGACTAAAGAAAAGCATTGTAATTGGAGATTGCATTTATTGAAGTCAATATTTTTCCTGGAATGAAGATTATGAACATGTAGGGGTCACAAAATGTTTTGAAATAAGACACTACATATCATAGATTAACATATGGGCCATTTTTATTAACCCCTCAGTTTGAGAGAAATGTGTGCAAACTGTTGCAAGGGCTACTTATAAATGCTGAGACTTGTAATGGTAGGGAAAGGTGTTTAATTTGAGTACAATATTGTAATAGTTGGCATGCTATGGTCGAGGTCAATTACAATAACCAGGTATTATGCCCTGTTGTCTGTTTTATGATTGTGTGTCCAAACCTCCAGTTTGGGCAAGTGACATTGGTTTTATCTTCACCATTTCTTGCCTTTGTTAGCCTGAGATTTTTCAGATGCTGCCCAGCGGAATGTACAGTTGTGGCCATGTTCAATCCGTATGACTGGTTCCCTTTCCGTCCACGTTGGCGTCTCTGCGCTTCTACCCTCTCTTTTACCTTCGTAGTTTGTCTGCAAGGAAGATAAGATGTTTCCAGCCCATATCAGGCAACAAGGATGAATCTGTGATTAACCTGCAGTGTGTGATGGCTTGTGCTCGAGCTATCTTCTGATCCTTATACTCTTGGGCCCATGCGAGATCCAGATGCAGATGTCCATGTCCAGAGCAATTACAATAATATTGTAATAATTTTGAGTAACAAATTGATAAATAATTGGCTATGATCTTCATTCAACAATGCCAATATGTGAACCTTACGTTGGGTTCATTATGGCTTATCCCGACTCTTCATGGTCGGAAAAAGGCGCTGGGGGTGATTTTCCTTTCTTGCTGTCCTGTATGGCGGTACAGGAATTGTTAGGGGCCATCGGTCTAGCGTCCAACTCTCTGCAGGGCATAATGCTAGGTCAGGTGACTGGCTGAATAAACAGGAATTTCCTTGGTAAAGGAACCGAGAAAAACACTATCCCTTGATGCAACCTGTTTCATTCAGATTTCCTTCCGGATGAAGGATTTGTTTACTTCTATTACACTCAAAACATGTTTCTACACTACAGCAACCAATCGTTGGCTATACGAAGTTCATAGATATATTGCACCTGTTCCTTATGCAGAAACCAGCAGTTTTTACATAAGCCACATACAGTAATAATGAAATGAAGTGGTAATGAAATATTCTGCTTTTGATGTCCAGTTGACTCCAAATGTGTCATAGGTGACTGGGACTACTTTTTCTGTGGGTTGTGCACGATGTTTCCTGACATGACGCCATTTTGTATCGCAGGTCTGGAATTGTTTGTTAAATTGAGAGTCTTGAGGAGCAATGGAGCAATTCTGCGTCGTGTAGATGATATCCATCTTGCAACGTCGTGACTGATTTCTCATCCTTTCTGGATTATACATTTCCTCTTGAGCCAGTTATTCTCTATATGCTTCCAGTTTCTGATTATTGTGAGTGAGCCGAAGGTGCGACTCAAAATATTGTTCCCCACGAGCCAGAAAGTTTTTTTTGGGATAGGATTCAGACAAAAAGCTACACGAGCCTCTCCCGTAAAATTTTTGAATGGGTGTGGCTAACAATATATATTTACCAATGTAAGGGACAAACTAACCAACCAGGGCCGGCGCATTATGCTATTGCAATTGATTACATTACACTTGGTTCAAGTGGATTTGGAGCCCTTTGGCTGTACGTAAATAACAATTATTTCAGGAGTATGAAGCTAGATAATATTTTATACCATTTTAAATCAAGAGGCACTCCTCCAGGTTGAATCACTAATCAGGAGCATACCTGTCACCCACTATAGTTAATAAGGATCCGTGTAAAGCAATTCAGTCTGCTGGGGATCATGCATTACAGTGCATTATGGTTCAGATTTAAAAGGAGATGGATCCTATTACATCCCATGTCTATGGGAATGTGTATAGGATATTTATGATTAGAATGATATTATATCAACTTATTAGTTCCACTTCAGGGGCCGGGGAGTCTGATTAGTGCAGTTTTGCCCCCCCAAAAATTGGTTTATTTGTGTTTTAAGATTTACCTGGCAATCCATATGTCTGAGCCATTATTATTTGCCTGATGTAATACGCTATTATCTGTTCATATCTGATGGTGTATGCGCAGTCAGTCAGTATCTGCAATAAGAGGAAGGTGTAAGTCTAGAGTGGGATAGCTGTGGATGTCCGAATGTCGCGACGTTCTTTCGTTATTGTTATAAAACGTAATGATCCTCATATTCCATTGTGGAACGGGCTTAATTATGTGTAGCTTTCTCTACTTAGAAGCTTCTCTTCTTCCTCGTTGTTCATTCTTAAAATAATGTAACTAAAAGGCGTTTGGGACGCTACCGTTTTCCTTACTTGATCACTTCTCTTTCTGCATTTGATGGTCGTTCTTGTTCAAAAGACAGTCGTATAATTCAGGCAACACTTCACAGAGTGGGGCTCTTTTAAGTGCGACCAATGTGTCCCATAGTGCAAGTAAAGAAATGCGATAGAAGAGTGGATATATCCCAGAATCGCTCTTTTGCCATGCATCTCTGAGACGATTTCGGCTGAGGTTAGGATACATGAAGAGGTGCATTCATATCCTCAATCCACGGAAAGGACATTGAGATATTTCTAGTCTCTTGTGGTTGATGTACTGATGTGTACTAGTTGCAAGACTTAGTAAAGATCACGAGTAGCTGACTTCTTGTGAGTAAAGGGGGCAAGGGATACCCATTTTCCCAAACCATACCTCCCCTCATTGCAGAAGAAAGTATCCTTATAGCGGTATAGTATAAACGTCCTAGTCGTACCTATCCAGAGTTTGTGTCGTGTATCGCATCACAAGTAATCTGAGAATGCAATGGACATTGGTGACCAGAGCAGCTAAACCAATATTGCTGTAGAGCTTCGAGTGGCGCTCGGTCACGTCTGGTCTGTGCGTTTTTTCTTCTTCGTGAGATTCGTCGATCTTTTTTTTCCACGAGATTATTGTTGTACTAGAAAATGGAGAACTGCTTGAAAAGTGATTTCAGTAACTACCTGTTTATTTGCCTTGGCGATCACTCCCCAGGGCTCGTACTGTTAATACACACAACGTAAACGATAGCAGGTTACATGCGATATTGTCCGTGCGCACATAATAGATTTCAATGCAAGTTGGCGTCTGCACTGCTTGCACATGATGATCACTGGCTGTCATGAATAGTTCGCTTCGTTTTAAATGCGCTTTCCACCACCACTTTATGCTTAAATCTTTAATGGTTTAAAAGGTGGAAGTATTATGTGGCATATTTGTGCAAACAAGGTTGTTCTAATGCCTTTAATTTATGCAGATATCGCAGGCAGTTCTTCAAGAGCTTGCTGAGGAAGTATTTTCAAGTGGTAATGGGTCCATGTTTATGAGTCTGCAGCATCATTTAGGCATTATCAGACGGAAGTGCCACCAGTTCCGGTACACGTTTATGACCGTGACAATAAATTACTGCCACACTAGATTGCTGGCCTTTATGAAGTTTGGTGTAATATATTACATGGCTTCTCCTGCAACGTCTGTCATCATTGACCTAAATCCAGATCTCCAGATGCTACTCCATCTTGGATATTGAGTGTCCAAATATTTGCAGCCTTCCACTTCTGTGATTCTTCTACACTTTTCCTTCACCTAACAAGTTACTGGAGTGTCAATGAGGATCGCCTGCATCTGGAACCAGGCGGTAGGTGATTTTCAATTGGGTGTTTTTCTGTTGGGTGCTTTTGTTGGGCCACTTTGCTGCTTTTCTTCCGGGACCCTAGTGGAAATTTCTCTAATGCATCGATGGACAGGGTTAGACAGCTATCTATTCTGGTGTAGTCCTGACATTGCTGCTGCTGAAGTAAAATCCTCGTAAAATCCTTTCTCATACGCGAAGTAGTAGCTCCGCTGTCCACGACGAATACCGTCGACACATCCCCGCACTGAACCTTAATTGGATGTCGCTTCATTGTTTATTGTAGCATGGTTTGTAGATAAATAATGTTGTGATTCCCGGCGCTACGTTTGTGCATGGTGTTCTCTAGATGTGCCATTAGATTAAACGAGGCGGAGTTCAGAACAGGTCCCTGAAGAACAAAACACGCAAGGTTTTCATGTAGTTAAATAGCCTGCGAGATGGTGATAAATACTTGAGCAGGAGCCCACTCAATACTGGAAGTGTTGACCTATGTGAGTTTCACAGCATGTAACGCCCTAAAATTACCATTGTTGGTAAACATAATTACCTAATGTCACATAATTATGGGCATTCTTCAGCCATTGCTATTTGCTTGGCCACATTCAAACCTATTGCAATACACAGAGAAAAATTTACGAGTCAAATGACGAGTCGTCTTAGTCACATGACGATACAAATTTGACTAGCCTTGGCTAGTCAGCCCACTAGTCTTGACTAGTCACTTGACTAGTCGTTCCAGTCAGCCAACTAGCCTCTCCTCGTCACTCTACTAGCTACTTCTCGTCACTTGACTAGTCTTCCCTAGTCAGCCCACTGACCTCTCCTCGTCACTTGGCTAGTCTTCCCTAGTCAGCCCACTGACCTCTCCTCGTCACTTGGCTAGCCTTGGATAGTCAGCCCACTGGCCTGGAAGAATCACTTGACTAGTCGTTCCTAGTCAGGCAACTAGCATCTCCTCGTCAATCTACTACCTTGGAAGAATCACTTGACTAGTCTTCACAGTCAACCTACTAGCCTTTCCTCGTCAATCTACTAGCCTGGAAGAATCACTTGACTAGCCCATCCTCTTCGCTCTACTAGTCTGAAAGATTCAGTAAGGGTCATTCCTATACCAGGTCCCTATACCAGGTGACCCGAATTCAGGTGGGTCACATTCGCCACATGGATGCAATATGTGGAGATATGGGCCACATCCTATTAATAGACTCCCAAATATTTTTCATGGTATAATCGTTTCGTGATTACTTTTAATAAGCCTCACATTCAATAAACACTGATGCTAATCTCTTACCATGTATTTTAATTAATCTACAAGAGCGCTATTATGTTGTTGCGATATTATTGGTCACTGGCTAACTATAGGGAGGAGAAGCAGCCAAGTTCTATGCAATGGTAGCACTAGAGAAATACCAAAAAGTCAGCAGACCCGGCGTGTGACTTGATACCGATGCTGCAGCTTTCGGCTCGCATCATTTGCAGTGACAAAAATGAGTAATTCTGCATTGCTAGATATTTTGGTGTGTAATAGTATTTTAGCACAACTTGTCCACCCCTGTCTCCTACGTGTTAATGTAATCTAAATGGTGTCAGAATAATTCGAGGCCAAATCGGGGGAAATTCTGGGTAACACATCCGTCTTCGCAACTACTATAATTATTGGGAAACGGATACAATATTTTTAGTATGATAGTTCCCACGACCTACGTAGGTCTGGTGACAAGTGAGCCGACTCATTTAGAATATGCATGTATACCCTGTTGTTGCGTCGGCCACCTGAGATCACGAATTATCGCTTCAAGGCCTGCTCAGGGATTAGGTGGAAAATGGGTACGCAATGGGTATTATTTCCGGGGGACTAGGGTCACTCGCTGAATGAAATGACCGTATCACGTGAGTTTCCAAGCCCTGCTACGATAATTAATGTGGAGTCACCAATTGCGATAACAATAATCCTGAAGGGAACCTGATCTTATATCGAAACTTATTCGTGAATGGTTTTAATGTGTCCAGTTGAGTCATTGTTGGCCTTCCAACTTTGTGATCGGAATTCATTTTATGATTCGTGTGAGGTAAAATGCTATAGTGGCAAGGTGGAAAGTTGGCCCATTGGATTGGTGGGTGGGCGGCAGGGAAGGCTGCTTTTCCCCATTCCACTCGTATAGCCGTATCTCACTTGGCCTTCTCTCCCTCATTATTAGACCTGACTCCACATCCGGCCTTGGATAGCTCCTGACAAGTCTTGTATATTCCGGTGCTCTCATCAGCGCTACATGAAGGTACGTAATTGTCGCACACCAGTTCAGGTGGGTATTTATTTTCCATGTAGTCCTGCACTCTTATCGCAGCCTCTGTTTCTCTCCAAAGGCACAATGGCGTTTGGTTCGGCTGAAACAACGAGTACCAGACAACGCGGAATCTCCCTCTCGTCTGGTGTGCACCATACGCAGTCAGTCCAGCCTACGCTTCATGCAAGGTATGTGTCAGATGATGATCTCAGATGAGGGCGACAAGTTTTTGCCATGTGTTTGACAACATTTCTGCAGGTCACACTGTTTCCGACTTGTGCTGCCTCTTGTTCTTCGCCAAATGAATGGAAGACGGAGTCAGTTAGTCCACCTATGAGCGTGACAATCATCTGACGTTATCGCTATGTTTTTTTTTTTAATTGTTTTTATTACCCCTTGATAGCTTTTCGGGGGACATTCCCCCCAGCATCAGATTTACATACATTTAAATTTATCTGAAATAATTCCAGAGCATCGACTGCTTGCTTAGATTCTATGCAATTACACCACACATGATGAGTATGAATTGAAAACCTGTGTCTGTATTGTCGGTTCATATGTTTCTATATGCCCGCTACAATACTTTTACATGATTAGTGAGTGCCTTAACTGCTGCTGGGGCACAACCTCTGCAAAATTTCATCGAGTCAGACGTACCCAACAGCAGTTATGAGTAATAATTATGCAGATTCTACCATCTTATCCGAGGTGGCGCTAGTTGTGATTTTGGCTTCGTGCTTGGTGGATCACCAGGTGAAGCATCTCTTACCTTAAATCAGCCAGAGTAATTGTGGCTCTTGCCCATGTTGACGTGTGTCTGCAAAATTTATGTCGGTGTGTTTATAAGCATCTAGTCCCATTTGGTGTATGTATGATAAGCAGTAGGAAAAATCTTCCTGATGTTGGATTCTACTGGAACGCTTGCACACCATCAAATATACGTCCATGTCGCATGTTTATACGGAGGTGGTTGCTCAAGTGCATGCCGTGGTTGTGTAGGACACTTGTGCGTTGTCCTGCTTCCTAAGAGCTGTTATTGTCACACTATTTCTCTGATGCTTGTTGTTGGGAGGTAGAGCTAGCTAGGATGTCTGGTCCAGCGTCAGCTTCTTTCTATCTCATGTCCCATTTTTACTGACATTCGTGTGTGCTCGCAAGACATATACGTATTTTACCTTGCAAACGATTGTTGTACTTTAAGCAATGGTCGGAACAATTTCATTCTGTGCTCACACTATTCATCTCATCAGAGGAACAATCAATGGAATATTGAGAGAGTGAAATTCATTCTAGTCTCAATGTTCTCTATTCCATAAACTCTATGCATGGCAGTATAGTCGTCGGTTCATCATCGTCTGACTGTGTGCTGGAGTTTCATTGTAGGATATTTTCTTACTGTTCACGAGCATTAACGAGATGCGGGTTACACTTGATGTTGTGAAGGTGCATGATGTTCATAGGCAGTATTTACAATGCTTCTGCATACATTGTGGCACAGTATTTGTCCATTTACATTTGGTAGAAAATATGCCGTTCGTGCATAAACAAGTACAACAATATCCTGATTTTGATAATACTGTATCGATGAGGATTTTTTCCAGTAAAGTAGTTCCTATTGTGCACTCATAATAATTATATCGCTTCATATGATTATGCATACTCGCTTCAAATTTTGCATGATTAGTGAGTGCCTTAACTGGACGGTGCTCTGCAAAATTTGATTGAATTAGACACATACCCTACCGCAGCTATAATAATAATAATAATGTTTATTCCCTTGTATACACCAACTGGTGTTTTAAGGGGGACTCTCTCATGTACATTCTACATTACAATATCACAAAATTTCGGTCCCTTTCCAAATATTAAATCAAACTGTCTTGTAAATTCGGGTCCGAGTCCACCTTCTGCTTAGGGATGACCCCAGTGTTCCCGTCGTTTGTGCCTGGCCCTTCCTCCTCTGGATTCCATGTCACTCGTGCATGTAACAAATGCAATGGCTTCACTTGACACGCACAGAGCACCACGAGCGCTAAACCGCGACTATTCTACTCTGACCGAAACTCTATCGCAGCTATAGGCTATAGGTAGCGTAATATGCAGATTCTATGCCGTCTAATCCGAGGCGGCGCTATAGAGACACCATATGTAAATCCTGCAACAGGTACAATTTGTTAATAATTCTGTTGTATATATCGTAGTATTAAAACGCAACTGTGGCTGTTTCAGATGCTAAATCTTTTTGGATCGTTGTGATTTTGGCTTCATGCTTGGTAGATCTCTAGGTGAAACTTAAAACTGCCAGGGTTATTGTGGCTCCTTCACATGATGATGTCTGTCTGCATATGTCAGTTCGATGGCCTCTTTGTGTCATTTCTTCAGTTTATTTGACAGCGTAACCCACCTCAGTCACTTCTCTTCCCACTGGGAGGTTCTCAGTATTTCTTTTCTTCTGCGTTAACAACCTGAATACATGGAACACACGTCTTCATTTACGAGTCATTTTTTTGCCAAAGGATATGCATTATAATAAGGATGTTGAAGAAAGCAATAACTTCGCACTGCCCGAGATTTGGCGCATTTCGGTGGTATTTATCAGCAGTGGGAATACTTGCAATGCTAGGACAGGTCCGTCTCTCTGTCTATATCTCTCCCTCCTTAGAAATCACAATCGCCGGGAAAGTGTACCAGAACAGGCGCAGGATTTTGTGAACGTTGACTTGTATGTGTTAAGGTTGCTTGTTGGTACGGCCTTATTTTGGTCGTTTACACTCTCAGTAGGTTCTGGTCACCTTTTCCAGCGATTTTGTTCTACTGTGATAACTGAGAAGCATTTTGACTCAGAGCTACTTGGTGCGAGGTATACACTATAGTCTTAACCAGCTGGGATTTGAGGAACCCTTTAATGCAGATGATTCGACACCTCCAGTTATTGGAGGCACTTTCACCACTAGCAATGATGTCAACTTTGCTGTCTGAAAAGCTTTTGGTAGATTTGGAAGCCAAAACAGGAGCAGTTCACTGTGTTGATTTTGATGTCTTCGTCGAAGGAAAATGAACCTCCGTTGGAGAAGCTTGTAATAGAAATACTGGACGAGGAGTCATTTTTGAAAGAAAAAAAGTGGGTGTCTCTTACGACTAAGTATCGCCTGAGTCTATTTGCCACGAGTTTTCATTGTGTTGTTAGAATTGCGCATACTGGTGATCATGATTTACTGGTACTTTTTCAGAAGTTGCCTTACGTATATTGCAAGTTTTGGTTCCCTGAGGCTGATGCACCGTGTGTCTCCTTGGCTCTCTTGGCTCCACCTGAGGATTGGCCAACACAGTTCGCCTTGTCTTTTCCTTCAGCACTTCTGGTGCACGTGGCATGGGCAAGTACGATTTACGAGACTGATGTGATGTATGCTGCAGCAAACAACTTGATATTAGCTGGCTTTTCACCAGTATACGTCGTATCCTAGCTTTCTTACAGAGTCATAGTGGTTGTTGTTTACGTATGCTACATGGAGCTCCCGGTTGGTGGTTGATGCCCTTGCTCAGATGCCTTGCGTATAGATCGGCAAGAGTGCCGCATTGAGCTGATATTTTTTTATAAGGCGGCATGTATACTATAGGCCTTCTAATTGCGAGGTTACTGTGGAGTAATATTGTGTTTCTCTAGAAAATGTGACCTGGTAATGTATGAAGATGTCGAGAGTTCTATTCTGACATATTGACACTATGACACAATATGACATCTGGTCATGTTACGATTATGGACCATCAGATGATGATTGTGTCTCATCGCTTGAGTGGACTGGAGTTACTCCGAACGATTCCATGTCTTTTTCGTCTTATTCTGACGGCATTACATGCTCTTCACCTGAAAGCGCTTGAGTTGCTAAGGTGCACCTTGACTCAGGATCGTTGAAGTTATCTAATGGCACTAGATGCACATGACTACACGGTCATAAACCACTTTGACTACAACATATTTGTAATGTGGATTTACGGCGGGCACTGTTGTCGTCTGGATATAATGCGAGTTACAGTCATTTCATCTGGTGGCGGATAGGCCGAATAACAATGTACTACTGACGTTTTGGAAGGTCGGAAGAAATCGTCGCAGTGTCCCTTTGACTGAAATATTGCAGGCGGAAAACATCAGTTCCTAAAGTCAGGTTAATCTGGTAGCCTATATTAGTAGGTTATTGGTATTTCCGCCTTAATTATATTGTGCCCGAAATTTATTCCTTGTATATAGTAAAGATGGCTAGTGTGAGGTTCTAGTCGTCTTGGTCTTTGCAAATTGAGCAGCTTATCTTCTACATGTGATAGATTTTAGAAATGTTGTATATGTGGGCTGGTAAGAAGGCACTCGTGATGATGGTGAACTAACAGGTGTATTGTACTACAGTGTGTTGCAATTATTTGCCAAGCACAATGAGCGACCTCGCTATAGAATCCTGATGGTTTGGTACATGAAAGTTAATGCTGATTAAAATATCACCTGCTAACATTAGAGTACGTACTGCAAGCATGAAAACACGAGTTTGTGAAACATCCCTTCCGACGTGAATTTCTGCTGAAGAGACACTGGTCGCGGTCTGTGGTTCCTACGTACCCTCTTCCTCTCCTTTTGTTCTTTTGTGTGGAGATACTGTAGCAGGTCGTCCGGCTGTGCTTATTGCCAGTTCATTACGTATTCTGAATCTTTCCCTGGTAGTAATGGCGGTACGAATACTTATGTCATATTATGCAGCTTCCAGCATTGCAGATTCCATTGCAGTAACTCAATAATGCAGGATGCTGCTCTAAGGCCCCACACCCTATTAGAGGACGGGGGAGTCCAACTTAGACACGGGTGAGTCCAGGGTATGATGCCCGTCATGTCTTTTGTATGCCAGGTATGATATTCACTGCCAATCATAAACATGGGTAGCCACACCATCTTATTGCCAACGAGCACGAGTGTTGCTCGTAACTCACGTTCACATATTTCGTCATGCAAACAACTTTTGTCGACGCGTCGTCTGACTTGATAACCGATGCTGCAGCTCTCCTCATTTGCCTCTCGAGCGACAGTGGCTGCACTGCTCGACATGGGCTTGCTACATGTCATATTTTAGCACAACTTGTCCGCCATTATCCATTGCATGTTAATTATGCATTCCTGATATGCTGTCCTTGATATTTACAGACCTATTAGACTTTCCTATGGCTCCACAAAAGCAGTGACAACGCCAAAAACATAGCTACCAAGTCAATTGGTGTAGCTGTTAACTTACATTAACCCTTAATCACCAACGTGAATTTGCCATACATTGTTTACAGTGTGTGTGTGTGTGTGGCAAGGTGTGTGGCCACATCTCTGAGCCAAGTGTAGCCACTCTGACTCCTCTGTTTTCTCTCCGTAATACAAAGTGATCATACGTTATCCCACTTTTATGGAAATGTAAACAAATACGTCGCAACGATGTCATTCACCTTTCATCTTAAAATTTAATTTTGGTTAATTTTTGAGAAAAGGTGGATGCGATAGTAATGTGTCATGTTGCCTCTTTGTAATAATTATTGCGCAGAAGAAGGCAGTTTTGTGTCTGCCATTCCATCTTTCATCTCCCAAATGTGATTGACCTCCGAACTTGGCCATTTCAATGTTTGGGTGGTACGTGTAGCATAATGTACAATTTTGATTTACATCCACTGCTGACTTATGACTCACAATATTTTAAATGCCTGTAAAGTTAACACGACTAACTCAGTTTGAATGCTGTAAGGTTAAGGGAGGGTAGTGTGAAAGATTCTCTAAATTACCATTTCAAAAATGATGTTGCCTTTTTTTCTCGTAATGTTTGGAGACATTACTCGCGACTCATACCTATGATTGTATGACAGCTATAATTAATCTGGGAGATCCCGGCTTAATACTTGAATTGTAGGAAACTTCTGGAATGGAAACCACTTTCTCTTCTCTCAAAGACTGGTATTTTTGGTGACATTCTTTCCGCGTGCGCTGGATGAACCTTGGGATGAACATAAGCGACCGGCTCTCTGACTGTGCATTATGTAGGGCGAACCTCACCCCCAGACGATTTGCTTGTGAAGATCTTGTTTGCACACAATAGATCCTTATTCCTCGCTTATTTTTACCCATATGAATCACCGTTAACGCCACAATTTTATCGTTCATGTCCAAGGCGCCTGGTGTTCCTACTTAATTACTATCTAAATTTGTGTCTTGATATGTTTGTAGTTATTTTGTAACACTCAGGTGGACGACTTAATGTTCGCTCTTCCTTTGCTCTCTCTATGTCGCACTGTGTTACTGGTAAGTTCATGATTGTGTATTGGGCAGTTGATTGGTAATCTGGTTCTTACAAATGTGAAGAGACGACTAACCCAAGATTAGCCTGTCCTGGTCCTAAATTGGCTTCAGTCTTTGTGAGCTCCATTATTTCTTACTAAAGCTGGCAATGTGGGCTCAGGAAGGATTATTGGAACTCGCTCTTTATTTTAACGACAAGCGTCGGAATCGGTTCTCATTTTGTGTGGAGAGGTCTGTGTATCATTATTAATGAGAGGTCAAATGAAGGCAAGGTTGTAGGTGGGTCAAGTGTAAGTGTGCCCATTTGACTGGTGAACCGTGTGGGGGAGGGAAGGTAACTAGTCTTCATTTCCTCACCTCCTTTAGTAGACCTCGCTCCACGTCCACAGCCTTCTATTTTTCGGTACTCACCTCAGCACTATGTAAGGATAATTGATTGTACACCAGTAGATTCCTACTAACCGTCTTGGGAAAGGTGGAGTGTCATGCGCACGTGTCCGCCCTTTCCTATTCGCATTGAATGAGCAATTAATGGCCTAAATACCAAAAGTATACACTCGGAACATGAGTGAACTTGTTCAACAGACATTGAGCTACAACCACCGTGGCATGCGCGGTTTACTTTCCCTAATTACGTAATTCCCAAATGTCCCTAACTTCGGGACATGAAATTAACAACCGGTATATGCAACTCTATAGGCTTCACTTTCATCTCGTCACTGGCAATGGAGCGGATGATACTGGTGTACATGAATAATATTGCGCGGCAACTTAATTCGGTTTTTGCAGACGTTGGTAACTTTTCTTCGGCTCGTCCCCGACCTTATTATTTAATGACATTGTATACCTACACTATTGCGGGATTTTGAACTCTCTGATTTCTCTTGGCAGGTTATTAAAGCTTATTTAGTGGGAAATTTCCTCAATTTGATGGGTGTGACGCGTTCATTGGCCAGCCAAAGAAGCTTCTGACACTCACTTATTTTGAAGCTGCTTAGCATGCCCGTCACGCATATTATTACGTACACTTCTGGTGAAGATATGGGAATAAGAGTGTATTATTTCTAAGTCATCAAATATGAATCGTGGAGGCGTTGTATTCACCGCAATGCACTTTCTATCATTTGCTCGGTAATTAAAAGAGAGAGAGAGAGAGACGGTTGGCACATTTCAGCCGAATACTTTCTCTGAACTTAATCAGTTGGTATAATGATCGGAATTATTTCTGCCTGACATAATATATTCTATATGGGCTTATATGTACAGTACCAAAGGGTGAGAAATGTTTTGCTTTAACACATTGCTTTTGTAGTGTGACTGCCAATTTCAAAGGGGAGTCGTCGGGAGCGGATCTTCGGAGCTCGAAAGAATCAGGATGTCATTGGAGAGGGTCGTCTATTTCTGGCCTAAATCATCCCCACATGTCAATAGGAGTATAATCGTGTGGCTATTTCTGCGAGTATATTTTCTGATTATAGGGCACCATGAACGAGGTTTACTTCTCTTCCAAGAGATCCGCCTATTTCATCATCTTTGTGTCGATCATGGGTGGGTGTTATGGTGAACTTTTCTGCCTCCTGATATTTTCTTGTCGAAATTTTTCATGGTAAAATATTTTTCAAAATTTAATGGTAGCTATTTTGTTCGTAATTTTTCCAGACATTATGCTTGCTATTGCTACCTATGATTACATCGCAGATATAGCCAATATAATAGCAAATCAACTCCTCCATGGCTGTAATGGTGCACGGTTAATCTCGTGTTCAGGAAAATTAATCCGTCTATTAACACGTCCTTGAGATCACACGGATCACGACGCAAGCACCCGTTTCCATCTCGGAAGTTGAGCTGAGAGTCGAGAGAAAATGTATTATGACAATGAAAATAATTTTTGTAGCTCATTGTCATTGCAATTGGCTACCTCCTAGAGACCTAGAAGTTCATGTAGTCTTGTAAGAGTATAATTTGAATACGCTGTAGAGAGAGGACAGCAGCGAATACATGTTGTCCTGTCGTGTATGCGCATCATCATCCACGCATCCTAAGATGCTATCCAGTCCTCTTCCCACTAAAGAGAGGCCCTCTTCCTTCTCGAAAGGAGCGGGATGTCGTATACATCCCAAATGCCTCGAACTGGGCTAGATCGAGATGAACCACCGATGATACTACTATTCTGAGCCTCAAATTGGCCAGATTTTGTGCAGAAATAGTTACATTTTGGAGTGTTTTCAATGCGACGTCATGTTATGAGCCGTAGCATTTTAATTACGTACAACCTGTGGCCATAAATGACATTTGCCACCAATTTGCGCCGCCTGGTTTGTCTCCTCTCTGATGACACGGCTTGAGCTGTTGTCAATTCCGCGCAGCCAACCACTATCCGTCTGAGACTCACCTGTGATGTTATGTTAATGTTTTTTTAATGCTTTGCGGTGTACAGTGTAGAGAGTCGGTATCACGCACTTTTCAACCCGTGGAATGTACTGCAGTCGCCACCGGCGTAAGTATACGTGGCCGCAGTTTTTCCTTCGTCTTGGGTCTCTGGTCAGACTATTGCCCAAAATCTGCTTTCAGTTGCGCCGGTAGAGGAATAACCAAGTGAAACGATGATGAGGCTAATAATGTTGCAGCGATAGAACGCGGTTCGTGTGATTGTCGTAATTCTATTTCAGTTAACTTGCAACTTTTGTGTCTATAAGGAATATTACTTTTATCTTGTTGGGTACCCAGCTTATTGTAAGGTGTAATCGCAAGGCTTAGTGTGAAATCGCTGATTGGAAATCCAGCCAAGTGAATCTCGGGCTTTGCCTTGTCTTACTGGTATCATCATTGCTCAAGCAAGGCTTTTTGTCCACTCCTGGCTTTGGTGTCATCTCTCTGATTGATTCACATATCTACAATGCATGCGCATTATGTCTTTCTCTTGTGCTCTCAGGTGATATAATATTCCCATTGAAAGAAGGTGTGACTCGTGATACCACATTATTACTTATTTGTCCGTGCTTATGTCTTTGGCACTTGGACAATGACTCGGTAGACAATTGAGCCAATATAATCGTAGTCTTTCGTCGTCTTTCATCGGTACGCCCTTGTGGCAGTGTTTCATTCTTCTGCTGCACACACCACGTGAAATGCTCCTTCTATGTAGTGGGCGCGTGTACTTGAGAAAGGTTACAAAACTTGCACCATATTTGCACTGAGGTGAGATTCTCGTCACGGTAATGCCTCTAATGAATCGCAGCGTATCCGCGTGATTTGGCGAGAGCTGTGCTCAATTTGAAGGATATGATGTACGCCTGTATTTATTTGCAACTATAGGCTGGCAATGTAGCCCAGGATTATTGGGATTCTCTTTCTACTGTGTATGGGAGCTAGGTGGGTCAGGTGGAATTTGGCCAATTTGATGAGTGGGTGGATGGGAAGGGACACGTCCTCTTTCCCTTTCTCTATAGTAGCCGCATCTCCCCCACTCCATATCCGGCCTTGGATCGCTCCAGTCTTCTATTTTCGGTACTCTCATCATCACGGCGGGCTTGAACTTACTGAGCAATAGTTGTACCAGTTCATATTGGGCTTTTTTGTTACTCATTTAGTCCTTTTCTTATCGCCCTTGTGTTTCTCTCCTAACCCGCAATGGCCTTTGCTGTACGGCTGAGACCACGAGCACCAAGAAAACGCAGATGCCCTCTCTCGTTTGGTGTTCACCACACGCTGTCCAGTCTACTCATCCCAACGAGCATCACTTCATCCGAGGTATGTCTCCGATGTTGCTTTCAGGACAAGGCGACGGGCTTTTTTCATACACTTGACATACATTTGATGTACCATGCCTGAAGGCTATTTTGTACCTTTCTATTTAACTACAGGGTGAAAAGTCACTATTCTATTAGCTTCTAGATCATTTCCCAGCCATGATTGTGTTACAATTTATATCTAATTTCGTAGTAAGACTACAGACTTTTCATAGTCAAGAGGTGGTGATCACAAGCTTTTGTACTGTAATAACATTTAACAATGGTGTACCTATGATTATATTGCTTGTCGCTGGGAATGGTACATTATGGGTACATGGGTGACTCCTGCTTAATATGTCGTTAATTGTGTTATTATTGTAGGTTTTCGCCTTTGAAGTGATGTCTTTGTGCGGGATTACAAATTAATATCACCTTCTGGTGGTTAGTTTCAATAAATCACTTACAAGGAATACATTCAAGGCTACGTGAGCACGAGACAAATGTATGTTGTTGGTAACCATAAACGAAGTAGAGGAATCAACGTGTACTCAAACAACGGGGTTCACATTGAAACTGATGAAACACAGACGTGAAAATAATTGTTTCTTGAATTTGGTGAATGTTTCATGTTTGCATTATCTTTGGTTACACAAAGGGAGAAATACGTGTCGCACTTATAAAATAAATAAATGTGCGTATTATAATACAGTGATAGCGCATGTATAGGATATCGCATGGGTTTCAGGAGGGAAGGTATGTTTTTAACCCTCTGTTTCTAGGCTTGTGCTGCGCTTCGTAATGATATGCTGCCAGTTGTACTCGTCTTCATAAATTTGTTTCAATAGAGATTGTCTCTGCCAACCCGGATCATTTTCGATTCGAAACTGGGTCTTTCTCATGACGTGTTAATTGTCTTTACTCTGTTTACACTCCTCCACGTTTCTTTACACTTCTCGCCATGCCAAAATTTGTTTGGCCCTGGGTCACTCCTCCCAGACCCAGTCAGCGTGTGCCTTAAATCTTCGTGATCCTGGGCTTGGTGAAAGATTGTACTCCACAAGTTGCACTGCTGGCATGACCGCAGAAGACATTTTGTTGTCAGTTATGATGACACGTCGCAACCAAATAATATATATATATATATATATATATATATATATATATATATATATATATATATATATATATATATACAGAGAAGATCACCTCCTGGTGCTGGCATGGCATATTGATATAGGCTATAGTTACCGTTTAGTTACTGAGAACACCGTTCATCCTTCCTATACACTGGACACTCCAGCGCCATGCATTATTGTTATTGCTATTTATATTATGATACCCAGCGCCACCTATGCCATTATGAAGATGTATTAACCACCAATTTAAAATCGATTTATAAATCAATCGTATGTGAGTCTGGTATCGATACTCCCGTATTTTATGCTCGTAAATTATTAAAATAATGTTCGTTTATTTGAGAAGCATTCACACTCTGACCGTCAAGAGTATCAAAAACGGAAGTGCATGTTGTTATAGCAGCTCTTGCTTATCGCAACCGTATTTGATATAATTATTGTACCTCGGCCAATGCAATGTGCACAATTTATAATATCGATAACTTTTTGGTCGCACAATATAATGAGAAGTAGCAGACTGAATTATGAGAGAGAGGCAAAAAACAGTACCGTGGGGAATTTGTTCGTTTTTTGTATAAGGAGTCCTCGGTGCGCCTCAAGTGTCACTTTTCGGTTAGTGATTTGATTGTTCTAGTACCGTGTGTGGGTAGCAGGCTATTGTTGTGCCCACATTTAGGCCACATTAATATTTTATTTTTCACAAGCTCGAGTCACTCGGCGCCGTATGTGAGAGTTCCTCGACTGTTGTTGTCCTAATAAAAACGAAATGTGACATAGTGAACCCGGACATGGATCAAGGGAAGACCAGTCTGCATGTAGCTTTGTCTTCTTCCATCAGGGTCAAGAGCCTTTGTTCCGCCGTCTTGAATCATGTGCATCATCAGACAGACTGTGGCCGTTGCCTGCTCTGGATTTCTCTTTCAAATAATTCAGACTTTAGAGAAACCATACTATTCCTAAGCATGTTGACATCCGCAGAAGCGATACCTGTGTACTCTGTAGGCAGTGCAAGTATATATCCTTCCATATTATATTTGTATAGCAAGAGAGGAATTTATGTACTAAACATGCCTTTTATTACATTTCCGGCGCGGCTTGCCTGTAATAAATCGTACCGTCAGTGTCCGCTGTAATTGTGATCTCTGCACGTGTTTCATTTGTAACTATAAGCTCAAGATGTGGCACAGGATTCTCATGACACTCTCTTTTGTCACGATGAGTTCAAAATAATGCTCGCTCTCGTCTGTATCCGTTCTGGTTTTTTTGTGGTTGTGGCATAAGTGAAGGTATAGCTTGAATGAGTCGTTTGACCTTCACCTTTTTATCTCAGACTCGTGCTTTGACTGAACTTAGGTCGGTTCGGGCATTGTTGGCCTTCGGGCATTGTTATCGTAAGCCGGTCCCAGTGCATTATTCATCAAATAGCAGGACAAATGGGGGCAGGAGGAAGTTGGCCCATTTGATTTATGGCGGAATAATCTTAATTTCCGTAAATGTGCTGGGTCCTTATTGTGTCGAAATGTGTCATTCACAATATGGTCCGTCTCCCACTGCTACTATTCCAACCACGTGTTGGGTCAGGCCTATTGTTGTGAACTGCTACTCTTCCAACCATGTGTTATTGGGGCAGGCCTGTTGTTGTGAGCCCATGTTTGTTCATTTTGGCTCATTTGAGCAGCACATCCGCGTAGTAATCCGATTTTAATTTGACCATGTTTATTGCACCAGATGAGCACAATGGATGTCTGTTATTTTTGTGCGAGATAACATATTAAGAAGTGCCTGTGTTGTTGCATTTTGCAGTGTTTCAGTTGTGTAGTGCAGTGCTTGACAATATTCCTGCACCGCACTGCTTAGGCCAGTGGTGTGGGTGGGTGGCATAATAGCAATTTGAGATTGCTCATCTGTAATTCCATTTCCTGTTCACGTGAGACGTATGGAATATTCACTCACTTCTCATGCCCCTTGGAAATGTGCCTCATGTGTGGTACACTCACTGTATTGCCCCCTGGTCAAGCTTATTGCGAACTGGAGGTTCTGCTACGACACCTAATTTTCAATGGGTAGAGTAAAACATTTTCCAGTGAAGAAATGGACGTAACCGAAAGAAACTCAGCACAGCCTTTCCATAAAGTATTACGAGTCCGTGTGTGCTGCAGTTTCCAGCCCTTGTTAGACTTTTCCGTTGAAGTTGAACATGTCTGACATTCCCTAATGTGCCTCGTTCCTTGCCCATTCCACTGAGCACACAATTCAACTGGAAATTGTATTACTATTTTACTATAGTAGTGAAATTCAGGATTTTGAAATGCATCAGGCGCCATTTATTGCCTTCACGAATGTAATGGTGCTGCTTCTTGTACTGCACTGCAAGTAGCAAATGTTCCTATGGGAGGGCTGTGCCCATAATAATGTCTTCCAACTTCCTTCTGCACTGAGCTAGTCCCATTATGTGCTCTTCTGTCGCTGGCCTTCACCTTCCTCATTCTAGGAAGACGCAGACATATGACGCCGCTTTGTCAAGTGAATCGCCGAAACACTTTTCTTCACCAATTGTCTACGTAAATGTTGTGGTTCATTTCTCCCCAAGAGAGTTTACATGAGCACTTCTTGCTTGTGTCCTATTTGTATTGTTACTTCAAATACTTCTACCATTGAATGTGTGGCTTCATGGAAAGGAACATCGAACATGCACGGTACATGTAAGGCTTGATTGAAAATCTAAGGTGGTGTTAGTGACATACGATTACTAATTCTCAGCTCGTGTTGTGCATAATGTGTTTGGAGGAGACCTTATTAGGGAAAACTCCAAGTGTCGTCTCCTGCTGAGCATGGCCTCGTTACCTGTTCTTTCTGGGTCTGATGGTAAGATAAAGAGTATATTTGTGTGCCCGTGATGTACCCTGCACCTTTCCCTTTCTGTGCATATTATTTTCCTTCACAATTCCTTGTGTCTATCTTACAGACCTATCTTACTCTGTGTGCCTCGATATCTTGAAGCAAGGACGTAGCTACGTCACTCATGTAAAAACTAATGTAAGGAGGTCCATCCCGTCGCATCCTGACCTCTCGAATCGCCTCAGACTGTGACCAGATGTCAAGTAGTATTGATATTTATTTTTCAAAATATTTACTAATTCTTCGTTTGATTTTTGACGTTCACGTTTCCTTCAGTTTAGGCAGCGAAAGTCCCTCGTCTTCTTCTTGATCATAGGTTGCACAGGATGGGGAGCCTCGTCGGTAGTGATCAACGGGATGTGAACCCTGAGATGAAATTATGGTGTGCAGGAAGGACCGATATTAATTGTTGTTCATCAGCCACAGACGGATCTTATCATGCTGATATAAGCCTATATACTATAGGAAATGCGTATGTCCTACATATTTACGTAATAAATATATACCGTATGGGAAAATAAAATTCGGTGAATTAAGTGCAACGTATTGTTCTTGCTCTGATGGTCACTTATTAAAATGCTACATGGCGAATAATTACGCGATCAATTAACCGAGATTGCTCGTGTGGACATGACCTATGGAGAGGGATCCTGGTGCATAAATAAACCGAATACTTTCATGTACAAGCTACTGGCAAATGTAAAATATGACCTTTTGTGGTGTTCCATTCAGTAGTTGATCTTCACCACGTCTTTGTCGTTGCTTATTTTATCACATCTCACCCATTGTGTTTTGCAAATGCTGTATTTCCACGGGAAACAGCACTAGAAGAAGTGTCATATTCAATTTAGTGCAAGTAATAACCATAATGTGGGCACGGATATTTGTCTCGCAACGCAGCTCAAAAAAGACCGAAGGATTGTGCTTTGCTTCTAAACTTTGGTCTGTCTCAGGTAATCCCTGCTGGTCGTTTTCCGTCCTATTTATTCGGTGTCAAATTGTCAACTCCACGCTCTTGGCCCCTTCTTCGCTCTTTGAGGCTCCCTACATGTGGCCTCGAGTTCCAAGTAGTCAAGTTAAAAATAAAATAAAAAACCGACGAGAAATATTGGCTTCACTTGACAAGATGGCAATGAAAATCAATCGATGCCGTTACTTGTAATTGAGAACATATGAAGGCACTAGTAAGGTATGTCAGATGGACAAGTCACAAGTAGGAAAAGCATACATCCTAATTAGCATATCAAATGGTCTAATTCCAAATTCTCTACTTTTCTCTCGCTTAATGATTATGAAGGAGCTGGACATAGAGGATGAAGGCCAGGCAGTAAAGGAGAAGCATGCTGCCTGCTCGACATGACGGGATCCAAGGCAGCGCTTATTAAGACTCTGCTGTACATTTTTTTTTTTCGTGAGAACGTTTCCGTCTTTATATCTGCTCAATTTTCTGTCATTGCTGAGAGAGCATGGTATTCATACAGCATGACAATGGAAATAATTGCATGCATGTAACGGCACAAGCCCCCTCTCCTCTTAACATCGAGCAACAATGAATGCAGCTTCTCTCCCTAACGCACTTCTTCCACGTCACAAAATAAAGGAAAGTTGTTGCTATAGGACTCAGGAACGGAGCATGATAAACAAATTTAAAAATTAGTACAGGACGATATTTTTGAAGTTTAAATATTGGTTAGCATGTTATGTTAACAGAATAATGTTGGAGGTCTTTCACATGAAAGTGTTAATTTACGTTAAACGTTTGCTAATATTTTTTTGAATACATGTATTGACTTTTCTTCCAGCAAATTCAGACATGGTTTTGAGCCACTTGTGAACCCGTGTGTTTCTCTCGTCACTTGGTTTCACTGCCAGGTTGATATTTCCATATATTATTTGCGTACCACTCTGTGGGGACAGTTCCTCAGGTATGCGGCTTGGTTTCATGTGGTGTCCTCCCCCAATAGCCTTGTTATTGTTGCATGTCTTCCTGGACAGCTGAGATTAATACATGTGTCACGATCTTTGTCGGATGATTTATTCAGCTACCTTCATCCCTACTCTGACAGTGTGTTGGCGCAGGTTGCAAAGGTCCTAGTGTTCGCGATCGTTCAAGAAATAGGTCTTGTAAATTGCGATGCCTAATATTGCATCGTCGTATGCAGTACTGTTGATGGTCAGAGGTGTATGAGGTATAACCCGGCTTCTTCGTTCTAACAAATCCCTAGTTCATATAATGCCAGTCGCGTTGTCCTTCTGTTAGGCGAGGCTTGCCTTGAATGTGCCCTGCGTGAAATGCTCTGCACGGATGCAGTTCTTGATTGTATATCTTCCGAAGTTTAAAAAGTGCAGTTCAAGTAACATTTTTTTTCAGCCTTTAAAAATAATCTTTATACACTTAAAACCGAGTGGGACAAACGACGTGTACGTTAAAATTTTCCTTGTAAGGAAATTATGAGTAAATATGCTCTTGTACGTGTGTCTATCCTGGTTGCCACGGATATCAACCGATCTTATCTTACTATCCGGCATTAACGACGCAAAGTAGCCAAAATCTAATTGCCCATCCATCAATAATAATTAGTTTTGCGAGTACTATCAATCCGCATGACGATTGGGGGCAAGTTTCCCTTCACCCTGTATACAGACTGATATTAACATGAGCTTATTTCAGTTGGCATCCAAAAATTTCCTCACATGAATAGGATGTATTAAAATTTCAAAATTACTGCCTGGATTCACCCATGAGCTCATGATGCTATAGTTATTCCACTCAGATTGATGACACAAGTTAAGGGAGGTTATTAATTAACCACACTCTGATCAGATATATTAATGCACCACTGTACATTTTATATCACGAACAGAAGTAACCCACAGAATGAATTGTTTAAATTATTTACATCTGGCATACAGCTAGGAAAGCAGTTTTTCATGGCCATAAAATTCCTTACCTGAACCGGCAGATTAATCTTCTCTTCGATAACAGCCAATCGGTTGTCAGTTTCAGTTATGAATCTGGACAAGTTAGCGTTCGTTCTTTCCTGATCTTCGTAGATCTTCCGTATCCAGTTAACGACATCATTTATTGTGTCCATGTTGCTTATTGGAGCCACAATTTCACCTGTAAAGAGTAATCCTTGATGATACTTGCCTCAGCTTACACAGGGTGCTATATTTAAAAAAATTGGATTTAATGGGACTATGATCGCTCTGCAATTTATGGATGCAAATTATTATTATTGGCAACAAAAATTTTCTATCAAAGCTTGAGGAATTGGAACCCATGGCAGAGAGGTGCCAATCACCACAACTGATGACCCATGATGCATGTCGGACCCTTTACTCTACACCACTAAGAAAGCTTGTTTGCGTGAATGGAAAAGGTATTACTAGCTCAAGTTTTCTTACTAGTAGTAATCAGATGTTAAGAAGCATATTTAAAGTCACAAACATGAGTAGAGATTGGTTCATTTGGAAACTGCAAGGAATATAATTATTTCTTCCAGAGTTTCAATGTGAAACGTGGCGTTGTTGCTTCTTTCGTCTGCTTCAGCCTATATGCTCCCTCGAGAAACTTTCTGCTTATCCCTCCTTATTCGTGCACGTCCTCACATGAACGTGTTGACAGTGGCATTATCCATTTTATGTTACCTGCCATGAATCATTATATCGCATATACTGGTGTCCACATCTTCTCATCGCATCCAAGTACGGCAGGTATGATGTTGCGCCATGTCACTTCGTCGTCTTGTAGGATTCATGATGCGCACCCTGCTATGCATTTTAATCGAGAGAGGTCACCCGATCCTATTGTTGAAATTTCATATCACCTGGAATGGTGCCATTATTAGATGGGAGGTCTGCGTGTGCAACTGTTGGTCTCGTGCGCCTGTTGCTTCTGGCCACAATGGAGAGTTGTTGGGGGGGGAACTTCCTACTCCATTATTTTGTGAGTCTCGCCCATCTGAACCGGAGATGGGATTTTGGGCGTGCAATAGTCCGTCTTGCTCTACGTGAAGGCAGCTCCTCGTGACCTATCCCTTCAGAGACCCAAGTTGCCATCCATTGTTGGATAGTGCATTAATTCGGGGCATTTTTTGGACAGTTCCTGGTAACACTTGGCTGGCGATCATGTGGGAATTTTTATCAAAATGGCAGTAATATTACTACGATATAATGGAATTTACGCGTATGTTTAATTTTTCTGTAACAAAACCCCTTTAGACATTGGTAAGAATTAGCGGGAAAAAAGGGGTGCTGTTTAATGCACTAGTCTCACTACCTATAATTAGAAGTGACGCCTTTTACTTCTTCACATGTGCTATGGGGGATTTTTTCGTCTCTTCCTTCCTCCACTTCTTCCTTGTATGGTGCAAGTGACATTAATGAAACTTTTTAATATTCCAGCGAGAGTTGACAGTTGTTGGACGTCTGCATCCCAATAATTGGGCTGATGAAATAATCGAGAGTGCGAATGAAAACCGGCCTTTTTGTACACTTATATACCAGGGTTTTTTCCCCTGTCCTGGTCGGAATGGAAGACGTATCTCTGTCTGGAAGGATTTCCTCGCTGACCCCCTTGCAGCACCTTGTCATTGCTGAGGATTTGCCTGAAACCTTGGGTTAACTGTTTGGAAAAAGGACAAGGTCCTTTGCGATATTCCAAGTCCTCTTTCTCCGGGTTCCAGTGTCGCACTTCAATTGAGTAATGGCCATTATGGACGTGAGCATTGCCTGGAGACTCTCAATATATGTGCGCATTATTCAAACGTTTTAATGCACGTTTTAATTGCAAATGGCAGTCATAATGTGACGTCGAAATTTCTCATCGGCTTGGTTGCTCTCTCTTCCTTTACTTGCTCTGTGTCTCACTGTGTTTCTTGTACAAGTAAATTGGAGGTATATTAGCGGCAATGTATTGTAATAGAGCGTAAAATGACACGAAGTAGACTGATGCCCCATGTTCTGAATGTATAGTGAGTGGTCCAGTGTTGAGATGGTGAAGCACTTTGCAAATAATATCGAAGGGATCCAAGCAATGCGACCAGTGCTGTATCAAATATTTTTCATCGCTGCTCCGCTCCATATCGGTCCTGCCGTCGGATTTTTTGAAATTACATCCTTCAAGCAGGGTAATTTCTTCGGGACATGTTTGGTTTCAAACCCATTCTGTTCCTTTTCGAGTATTGATTTCTCCCTCTCCACCCTGTCTGAAATAACATTTTTTTTCTCTCATAAGTTCCCATGCTTATTTCCTGATCACTATCTCGATGGTGGATCGAAGATTGCCACCAATAATAATAAGCGGTGTTATCATGACCGTGCAACAAATTAATCAGCTGTTCAGTAATAAGTTTGTTTTCAAACCGTCATGGAAGATTCTGGGCGACAATTGACATTGGAAGTTGGTTTTGTGAGATACCCCCTTTTTACTAGGAGGTGAAGGTGATATAACGATACTCCGTTGAGAGAGCATTTGGGATGCTGGCCCGGAAGAAGACATGTGCTGTCCTTTCTTGTCCAGTACTGCTAACAATTATTCTTAATGTTGGGTCATTTGAAGGGCTCATCCTGCTGCTTAAATATCTCATGGTGGTCTGGCAACAGTGCATTTCGCTGCGTCTGTGTCACACTTGTCTCCAGGGCAGCAGCGACTGACAATAGGCCAACTTGTAATGTAAATGTGCTTTTTTGCTGAACGTTGGTCTGCCCCTGCCACAACAATTAGGCGCCTATGCTGCCTGTTCAGCAGACAAGGACAAAAATACTTCCGCACACCTTCTCTCAATGCTAAATGTGCAGATCCTTCATATCTCCTTCATGCCGTAAGACGCACTAAGAACATCTTTTTCCTCCCTTCAGCACTGGCTTCATCTTGTTGGCCAACTCTTTATTCAGTGTAAATGTATTAATATTGGAAGTGCTGTACTATGTGGAAAATGGACACAGACAATTACTTCTTCGGGAAGAGAAGGTGCGGGAACCCTGCAGGGTATTCCACGAAATATTAGGTAAGAAACTGAAACTAGATGGACTTGATATAGTCCGGTCGTGCTCTCTCCCTTTTCTGTCCTTGCCTCACTATCGTCGTATTGCTGGGTGGAATGACCTTCTCATCATAGTAGGTTCTCTTGTAGTACAGAAGTATTCGTCGTGTCCTTTTTGACACTGCCGTCGTGTAGATCATAACATGTGAGGCATCATTCTCTGCATTTTAATTGAGATTGATCACTCGACAGCTGTTGGAATGTTGTATCACTTTGAATGGTGGCATTATTAGATGAGAGTGAGACATTAACTAGTCCATGTTGAGGTCACGACCCTTCCTGTTTATAGTGCCACATTTTCAAGAGGTTGTGGGGGGATTATCGTCACTTACGACGACTTTCCCCACCGTCTCGCCTTTAGTGTCGTGACGATATAAAGTCGAGTTTTATTTATTTTTTAATGATATTGTGGTATGTGTTGCATCTACCGTTAGCATTAAGAAGACATCCCAATACTGTATAGGTTAGGATTTCTCGCGCGAAAACATTGATAATCTCAATGTCATAGCCCTATGGTAAGATTCCCAAATCGAATTGCAAAAAATTCGTCTCCTTCTTTCTGGACCTTCCAGAACCAGCATGTGCTCGTCAAAATGCCCTCCTGCCTTTCCTTAATCGGATTGATTGTTGTTGCAGTGTCAGTCATGCTCTGATAGTCTCATTCCTCATGAGCCAAGGAGTGCTTAGTCACAAGATTCGTCAGTCACATGTGAAAATGTTTCCTTCTTCCTATTAAAATACTGTGAAATTGAATGAATATTTGAATATGAAAACCTTTGATGTGAAATCCTCCGAGGTGTCAAACTGCGACCAGTAGCAGAGTTTGTGTCACATGTTGTACATTTATAGTCATCATTATTATTTGCTGGTTGCTTCTTTATTAGTATACATGATTAGTCGTCACTCGGTTGCTTGGAATGCATGTTTTGTTCTTATGAGTCGCGACAATACCTGTTGTGGTGGTGCCCCATCTTGTCATGTGCAGGGAAACATGGCATTCTGCTGCGACACTCGTCGTAATGAAGCCGTTTTCTTTGTGTTTTGGCCAGTCGTCGTCCGTCTTCTGGTATGTCTCTGGGAATTTCTGTTGAAGATTCATGGACACTGGTGCTCCTTGTCTCACCCTGTGCGCCTTACCCTTGGGTGAGTGAGTGAGTGAGGGTCTTTTGGCGCAACTCCACAGACATAATTATTGCAACAATTAATTTTTCAGCATCCCTTCTCTGTCAGCACACAACTTGTTCCTTTGAAATACCGCCGTCGTCGCGTCGGAACAAGGGAGCCAAAAGAAGGGCGATAAAATAATAATACTGGGAGGGAATTAGTGGGCGCTAAAGGACCATTGAGGCTGAGATGAATCATATGATCTGAAATTTTGGTAGTCACATTCTGCCATCTTGTGCAATATTATTTATGGTGTCCTTTACTGTTGGGATTTAACGTGACACCCATAGCTTCTGGATAAATGTTACGACTATTTCTCGTCCAGATATTGATTAGGTATAGTTATTAACTCGCAGTAGACGAGTAATAACCTCGTTGGTGAAGGCAAAACTGAGCCATTCTCATTTGGGACTGGCGGGCAAAGGTGTAAATATGGCTGTTCTGATAATGTTGTTGTTGTGACACAACAACTGTACCAACGAATATTCAGTGAGAGTTTGCGAGACAGAGTGAAGAATTATGCAAATTAGTCGACATGCTTGTATCAAGAGGCGTGTACATATATGATGGACCCTGCGACTGTAGCACCTTGCCTTTCATAAGTCCTGCTACGGCCATGGTACAATTTGTTCCACATTCAGACAATGCGCCCTCAGTTCGCTACTCAAATGTTTGCATGCATCTTGAGCAGCACTAATTAGGAATGCATATGCGACGTATTTTAATATGTCAATATGTATTGTGAACAATATGGCACGGGATGTTAGGGTAATAATTATTTTCACACTAAGTGTGCAAAATTGACTTTTGAGCACGTATTTAATGTGTTGCTTGAAGTATTGAATGCACTGACCGAATATGAGTAGATTAGTGTGCCCATACTCACAATCATAACAGAATAATATATGCAACGGACGTCATTCTCCAACTCACTCATTGCACGGAATGGCTAGTAACTGTCTCAAAAATATTTTCGTCTTTCAATTTTGGCTTGGACGTTTGAAGCTTTCTCTATAGTCTAGAGTTCTAGACGATGCTTTCACATTAGAGCGTGTAACGTTTCATAATATGCTGCCAACTTAGAGGACCACCGGACTAGAGATGTTGGAGGGGGGGTGGCAATACACTCGCTCCATCAAGGAGTGGCTTACACAACACTGGGTATCCAATATTACTTGTTTAAAAGTTATTATTAGTGTTTGGGAATTTATATCAGGTATCGTGCTTGAGTTCAAGTTTCAGAATTGGGACAGTAGCTTTCTGTCCTTTTTCAGTGTTTGTCAGACTGGATTTGTCTATTCCTCCCTCCTGTTCACACACACTTCATGCCAATTTTAGTGTCAACAGGCAATTATATTATACAAAAAGTGACCTAGCAGTGTCATGGCTTTATAATTGCAGAGCAGGCAGTCACTGAGTCCAATTAATTTAATGAAATGTGCACATGCCAGTGGTACTAACGACAACTCCTGTGTGGGGCGGAGGTATGATACAATACATCTATTTGCAATACTTAAAATTGCGTTGTGCAAACTCTATGCAGTGTTTCCAGGGCAACAATTCTGCCTGCTTAGGTTCTCTGCAATCACCAGATATCAGTGTGAATAATTGAAAAAAAGTGCTTCGTGCCGTCTCTCCTCTCTGACACGGCTTGAGCTGTTAAGTGTAATTGTGTAATTGCTTCGATTCATGCTGAAAGGTTGGATTGGTAGTGTTTGTTTTGTCTCTTCTTTTTGGTGTAGGAGAGAGTGTTTCATATTTAACAGTCTTTACCTTAATGTACTTTTAGTGGAGGATGTTTTGTTCTTTTTTTGCTGTGTATACGAGAACCATGGCATGTCACTCCGTCCTCCTCTCCCGTTCTCTTTTTTTGAGCCATGGTATGTGGATTAATTTGGCTCAATGTTAAGTGTCACCGGATGATATTTCGACAGTCGACACTTAACTTAATGGGACATTACATGTGACATGATTTTTAACAAATTGCAGATTACTCTCTGCAAGTCAAACCTTATTTAGAGGGGAACTCATCAAGTTATTGGCCAGCAGAGGCAACTCTTGACACTCACTTATTACTGCAATGTTTTTCCAGTTCATTTTGTATGCTATTCATGGTGTGAGCATAATTAAACAATTGCAGAGAAAGTCGATCCTCGTGTGTAATAGCCTATCAAGTTCCCCCGGTTGAGAGTTTGTCCGTCTGTCTTCACACTTCACCCTCATGTCCTTGTAACCCTTGTATACGAATTCTTGTCCTTGTCCTTGTCTTGTCTTGTCTTGTCCCTTGTCCTTGTATACGAATTCTTTATACGCACGAATTATTGCAGAAATATGATCAAAACGTGCTGTGCATATGTACTATATAGCTCAAAAAGATTAGAGACCATTTTGTATTGAAACCAAATGTAAAATCGTCTCCCATCTTTTCGAGCGATATATACTGTACGCAATGTATTTTTAAAATTAAATTTGGCACAATTTTGCAGAAAAGTCATTCTGGAAGTGTACGTGCTAGCCGCATCGCATTATTCGGTGTCTGAATGTTTGGATTCGGTTGGTCGACAGATATGCGTAGCAGTCATTGCGGCATCTGATCATATGCGACCATGGAGGAATTCTGGTGGTGCCAAACAAGAGAATTCCTGCAGGTTGATATGGGAGTCAGATTAGCAATTAGTATTTTTAGGCCTGTAATGCTGGCAGCTACAAGGTCTCTTCCGGTGGGATATAGTCGAAGGCCGCTCTCTTGGGAATTACTGGTAACATGTGATATGATGAGTAGTAGCGAAACCAACAGGCAATGAGGCCACTGTCACCAGAACCAGTATGAAGACCTTGCGCACCGTGCGGCCCCAAGGTCAATGCCGGTTACACACAAATGCTCTATCAGTTCCTGAATATCATTAGATTTAGTGGTTTTAGTGGGATTTACAATGGAACCTTATGGGCCTTCGAAATTTAAAATGGGAAAATCTCAGTTTCACCTGACATATCAGGTGTGAAGAACGATCAAGATCCACCTGATATGAGGTGGATCTTGATCATTCTTCACACCAAATTTCAAATTTCAATTTTATTTTGAAGGGAGAGACGAGTGTACAATATCAAAGACGAGTTATTTACTGCGTGATCCGTAAGAATTGAATGTGAGATGTGTGCTGAGAGTTAAATGCATTGTAATTATCTGAGAGTTTAATAATCACCACTGCAGGGTGCATTCATGTTGAGTAAAGCATAATTAAAACCTTGTTAGTTGAATTCTTCCCTAGAGTTTCTTTTAACACTTGCAAGACTTAATTCCACATTCCACTTAACTTAAGTTCAACCACTATACCTGTTATATGGCGTGAATTGCATGACATCATTTATCAGCAGTATGAAGTGTTTGACCTATCCATTGATAAGTACTTACGTGACATTTACGTTGGTAATTAGAGCCAAACAAATAGCTTCCCCTTTGTTTCATTTTCCTTTATGGCATGGAGCGTCAGCACTCGAAAGAGCCGGATACTTAACCTGTAGTCCTAATATACGTCATTTCTTATTTTTTGGTGCACGGGTCATGTACGTAAACGCTGTGAAATAATTAATTTAAATTGGAAAACATTGACGTATTTGCACTAGTGGCTGCGGGCCGAGGGGCTAACCCCACCCCGCGCCAACAGATGGCGCGCACGGCAGCGTCGCCCGTTTTTGCCCTGAGTGTCCTATATTAGCGTAGCGCGTATATAATATTTGCCCTAAGCTAAGTAATCCCCGACATACCTCACTGGCGCCTGCCCCTCTTCCTCCTCTCCTGTTCCTTTTCGTCTCGGGCCTTGCTTGAAGATGGTGCCCTTGAAGATTTAGTTTTTCGCTCCGAGTGCTCACCACCTCCAGCTGCACCAGCTCCACCAGCTCCACCATGGCATGTCACTCCGTCCTCCTCCCCCATTCTCTTTTTTTTTGAGCCATGGTATGTGGATTAATTTGGCTCAATGTTAAGTGTCACCGGATGATATTTCGACAGTCGACACTAACTTAATGGGACATTACATGTGACATGATTTTTAACAAATTGCAGATTACTCTCTGCAAGTCAAACCTTATTTAGAGGGGAACTCATCAAGTTATTGGCCAGCAGAGGCAGCTCTTGACACTCACTTATGTTTTTCCAGTTCATTTTGTATGCTATTCATGGTGTGAGCATAATTAAACAATTGCAGAGAAAGTCGATCCTCGTGTGTAATAGCCTATCAAGTTCCCCCGGTTGAGAGTTTGTCCGTCTGTCTTCACACTTCACCCTCATGTCCTTGTAACCCTCCTCCAGTCTCTTTTATACAGTATAACGCAATGCATCCTGCGTGAGACAGAAATGCAATTCGAATCGGCCCTTCTCTGGCAGTACAAAACTCATTCCTTTCAGATGCCGGAGTCGGAGCAGCCGAGCCAGAAGGGCTATATGAATAATAACATATCGAGAGAATTCATTATGGGGACAAGGTAGAGCTGAATCAGATAAACATTTTGGTATGATGGTACTCACGTTCTGCTCTCCTGTGAGACATATCTATGGTGTGCTCTGACACAGTGTGCCTTACTTGGTATTTAAAACCCTTTGTTTCTGGATATCTGTTACAGTCAGACTATGTCTCGTCTCGGAAATGCCTCTAATTAATAAATAACTTATTCTCTTCAATTGGAGAGGAGGTGTGTAGTCAAGTTGAAGGGTCTGATCAGCGCATGTTTTTATTTTGTAACTAAAGCTGGCAATGTGGCCCAGGATTATCGCGACTCTTTATACTGTCACGTCAAGTTCATAATAATGCTTGATCCCGTCAGAATCCGTTCTGGAATGAGTACCTACTGGTGATGGCTTGAATTCGTCGCTTGAACTTCACCCTTAGGTCATATGGTTTTTATGTGTCCGTTTCGTCCATTGTTGGACGTCGAGCAGTGTTTTCAGAAACCAGTGTATAATTAATGAGAACCAGTGTTCCGTCCTTCTGCACTTCATTGGCGTCTCTTCGTGTTGTTCTCCCAGTATGAGGGGATGGCAGCATTTTAAAAACAGTTTTCACTCCAAAACCGTTGGGGAAATGTAAACTGCACTGTTTTGTTCCTGCGCCAACAATCCTGGCTTAATCCTCCGTCACCATGCTTCCTGTTGTCAATAATAGGTATTTATGTCAATCGATTTCAAAACTTAATTATTGCATTAAGAAGTTGTGAGTAAATTATTATGAGTTCATCCATCTTGAGTGCCACTGGTAGAGACACGGGGCGGCAAATTGAGTGTTTTGGGTGCATCTTGTTTAATCGTTCTTGAAATATGAGAGTATTGGGTCGCATGATTTCGTTCGTTTGGCAACATTAGGGCAACCCTGCCTTGTTAGCGTCTTGTGATGTGCACATCGTATGTAGCAGAGTATTTGGAAGCAGTTCAACATCACACAAGTCATGGCATTTACGATATGAGTGCCTAAAATTATTAAGTTTCCGTAATGAAAGAAATCTGTTTGGATATTCAGATAATTATTGTTTTTGACGACACGGGCTTGTAGGAGTGACCCGGACATGACCCCTGGTGCAAGGGAAGACCAGTCCGCATGTAGCTTCGTCTTCATCATTGTAGCTTTGATGTCGCCCGTGCCGTCGTCCATTTCTT
Organism: Catajapyx aquilonaris; assembly: GCA_000934665.2. Classification (NCBI taxonomy): domain Eukaryota; kingdom Metazoa; phylum Arthropoda; class Diplura; order Dicellurata; family Japygidae; genus Catajapyx; species Catajapyx aquilonaris. The sequence continues at coordinate 48,838 of JYFJ02002830.1, forward strand.
CCGCCTTCTTATACGTCTGACTTCATCTGTTGTTGCGTTTCGCAGTATGTTTCAGTTGTGTTTTGTAATGCTTGACAATATTCCTGCACTTCCCTCGTACTGCTCAGATCAGCCATGGTGGTCGTGGCTGAAGTTAATTTACTCCACTATGTCGTGATGGGTCAGAAATATGAATCGTCTTAACATGATCGGCACTTTTCTATCCCGCAAGAGTGGGAAAATGCAGGAAGCAAAATTTGATAAGCGCATTTTTGCCATCTGCATCATAATAAGCTTGCAATTTTTTGCAGTAGTACAAGTACCCCAATGCAAAACCACACTATAATATCTGGCAAAACGCTTAATTCCACACCCTCGCCACGCCTCGTGATCATGTGGATGGTTCATTCTCAGTACCCCTGGGGAAGTACTGGCCATCCTCGTACATCATACATGTGGTTGGTCTGACCTCCTCCACGAAGGAGTGAATCTGGAATGGAGCACGTCGGTGTCCCGGTCAGCAGATAGTTGGACTACACTTCTCATTTGGGAAATGTACGGAGAGCGTGTGTTTATCACGAAGACCGAAGAAGAGCAATGAACTTGTTTTGCATAACTATGCCTCTTTCATGTCAGCAAGACTTCTATTAGTAATGACAACTCACATAATCACACATGACAGTGCCTCCTTGGTAGGAAACATAAATTATTTATCATTATACTTTATGACTATACTGTCTAGTAACAATATCTTTGGTTTGTGCTATTCGAATGTTGTTGGACCTTTTTTGATGTTTGATACTGCGACCAGGGGTCAACTAGTATTGATTGTTATTCTTCAAAATGCTAATTCTTCTTTTGATGCTTGACGCTCACGTTTCCTTTAGTTGAAGCAGAGAAAGGCGCTCATCTTTTTATAGACTTTGTGTAGCAGCACTATTGGCAGCGTCGTCGGGCGTCATCAGAATGGATGTGAACCCTCATATAAAATAATTGTATGCAGGAAGGACCGATATTAATAATGTTGTTCATCAGCCACAGACGGATATTTCATTCTAATCTAATATATATAAAGCCCCACGCCGAGGAGGAGGATATAGGATGAAAAAGATTTCGCACTTCCCGGGGTCGGAGAGACGTCGGACTTACGCCGTTGGATTCCTTGCCACCGGGTTACAATATCCAAAAATCCTCAAACCCGCGAATTTCCCAGCCGTTTTCGAGATCGCCAAATTAAATGTAGACGCTAACCCGAGATCGCGAAATTAATGTATACCCCCAACTCCCCCGGTTCC